>JAUEJL010079481.1:0-15436 GCA_032274825.1 Drosophyllum lusitanicum
TTGGTTATCATCAAATTCTATGTTTTAGGATAGGCAGAGTTGATTATTAGGGTGAAGTGATTATCTCCCCAACAATCCTTATATTCATCTTGCTTTAACATTTTGTTATAGAAGGCAAAGTACTTAGAGATCCAAGACTGAACATACTCAATATCATCAATTAGCTTATGTTTGGCCATGCAGCAAATTATTTCTTCCCATTCACTGTTTGAAAAAAATATTTGATATGCTCAAGGGTATGTTTGTAGAAGTTATTATCTCCTTTTCTGATCACATTAAGAAAAATCTTTCCCTTCTCCTTTTTCAACCAGATTAAGGATATCTTATGAAAATTGAATCTTCTGTTTCTGGAGGCCATCCACTTTTTTATTTTATCTTGTTCACTCTGTTCAGCCTTTAACTCCTCTTCTATCTTCTGATTGATCTCCTCTTAAAGTTTTAGCCCAAGGGATTTTGGATACATGCCTACTTAAGATGCCTTTGCATCTTCAACAGCAAGCCTTTCAGCTTCCTTTTGATCTAACTCTTCTTGAATCCTCTTCACTTCTTTTCTTCTCTTTTCAGATTTATTTTCTCATCACTATCTGACCAATTAATATTTGCAGCACTAGATATACCTATTTCTAGCAAACAATCAGGAGTACGTAGACATGATGAGGCCAGTTTTTTCCCTTTATCCGTGGAACTAGGAGCTGACTCTTTTGTAGCTAGGTTAGTTATGGCAATGGCTACACCAGGAGCTCATTTATTTTTAAAATTCTGTACATTCTGAGAAGATGATAGCAAACAAACACTATCATTTATTTGTTTTTGGATATTCTTAACATCCATATCATCTATCTCGGCCTGAAACAAAGATGGATGTTTTAGCCTGTGACCGATCATGTAGAGCTCATGATGAGGCCGGATTTTTCCCTTTATCCATGGCACTGGGAGCTGACTCTTTTGTAGCTAGGTTAGTTATGGCAGTGGCTACATCAGGGGCTCCTTTATTTTCAAAATTCTGCACATTCTGAGAAGATGATAGCGTACAAACACTATCATTTATTTGTTTTTGGATATTCTCAACATCCATATCATCTATCTCGGACTGAAACAAAGATGTTTCAGCTTTTCACCGATCATTTAGGGCTTTCATCTCCCCCTCAGCCCTTAGCTTCTCCTGTTCTGCTATTTGTCTGCCCTCTTCAACTTCGTGTCGTTCTTCTTCAGCTTTATCAAGAGCCCTGTGTAATTGATCATTTTGATTTTCGACATGTCAGAGCCTTGTTTAATCGTTCGATTTCAACGTTCCGAGAGTATTTATAATCCCAAACTGGCATCTTCCTTCTATTTAGAGCCATCTTTCAAAAACCTTGATATATCTTTGATGACCTTCTGAATTTATACCCCTTAGAAGTTGAGGAGAATCCAGAAGTTTCTATCTTTTCAGATAGGTCATTAACTTTGTCAGTAAGAGGAGTGAACTGAGGTTTGAATGCCTCAATAATAGAATTGATTGCTGTAGTAGATAGGTTGACAACATAATTGTTTATATTATTCACAAAAGTGGATAGTTGAGCGACTGAAGTAGAGAGAGTGTTGTGTTTGTCGGAAAAATCTTGAATGGAGGAAGAGGTAGTCTTAGAAAGTTCAAAAATCATTTCACGGAGTTGTTTGTACAGGGTGACATGAATTTTATTATGAAGACGAAGATCTGAGGTGAGAGTTTTGGAATACTTTACAAGTGTTTCAGCAAGCGTCTTAAAGTCAGATTGAAATAGCTGCGAGCACGTTTATTGGAAGAGAGATCAAAAGAATTTTTCTTTGAAAGAATAGAAAGTGAATTGAGTGCTTTAGAAATATGGTAGAGAGTGGCAGAGATATCTATATGATCCTCAGAGGGAGAAGGATAAATTATTTGGGCAGAGGGTGAAAAAAGAAAGGAATCATTGATGTTGTCAGAATGATCATCATTTGTTGGAGACGTAGGGTTGGTGAGAAAGAATTTACTAAGATCAATGCCCTTAGTTAGTAATGAATCAACAAGGGACATAGTTTTGGTAGAAGGAAAAAGACGAGCAGGCACATGAGAGCCTTTAGGAGGGGTGAGAGAAGATAAAGCATCAAGAATTATGCCAAAAGGAATAGGTTTAGAAGATGGGTTAGTCATAGCAACAATTGGGTTTGCTGAAGCATCAAGGGCATGTAAGTGTGTTGTTACAACTTTGTTTATAGCTGTGTCTTCATGAACAGTTGCAACCTCAGGAGAAGTTGGTTTGACTAATCCTTCATTGATTGAAGATAATGTATTAGTAGAAATGGAAATGGGAGCATCACTCAGCCTAGTTTAAGACTGATAACTCATCTTCTCCGGTTATATCCATAGGATTAGATGGGTTTTATGAACCATGAAGGGATAGAAGGTGGGTTTCAACTTCAGGGTGGACTGAAGTATCAAGAACCATGGGTGCTTCAGATTTAGAAGGTTTACTAACATCATCATTAGTAGGGGTGATTGCATCATTGTTAGCAAGTTCAGGTGTTGAGGAATCATGTGCAAAGAACCCATAGTATCATTTGGGTCGACTGATCCATCAAGGGGTTGAGAGTTAGTGTCGGCAGCTTGGGATGTGGAAGCATCCGTAACTGGTGGTGCCTCAGTATTAGTTGGTTTGTTCATAACATCTTTGGTATTGGCTAAGATCTTGACTGACTGGTTTTTGTGAGTTTCATGAACCTGTTTAGAAGAATCCATAGCATCAATGGGTTTTACTGATAAATCAAGGGATTCAGTGACAATAGGTTGGTGCATGACTTCAGTAACAACTTGGGTGGGAGTTATCTCTTTATTAGTCTGGTGTGCTTCAGAGACGGATGGTTTTTGGACGGTCTCATCATTAGCATATGTTATCTTCGAATCCACTTGGGGTTTTAATTGAAGAGTCCTTAACAGAGAGGATTGCAGTAGAGAGGGTAGAGGGTACTTGGAAATGAACTTTAGTGGAACGTCTTCGGGTAATCAGAGGTTGGTCATCAAGGTCTTCCAGATGAATGTCAGAAGGTTGAATGGTAGGGAAAGGCTTTTTAGTTTTGGAGGTAACCTTCTGACACTTTGGTGGGTTGGTTGGTTCAACAGTTGATTGAGAGGGGTGTTTAGGTGCTTGGGAAGATGTGGTGATAGAGGTGGAGGTTGAGGTATTTCTATGCTTGGATGATTTTGAAAGGGTTGAGGATGTGGGTTCAGGGTTATCAATAGGAAGAGTGATTAAAAGAGAAGTACCAGAACCAGGAGAAGGAATAGTAGGAGCAGGGTTCAGATGAACGTACCTTAGCATGGCATTAGTTAGTGGAGGTTGATGAGCTGATTCAAATCCAGTCCACACTGAACCAGGTAGGCGCTGGGTGGTTCAATGGATGAGAGGCACTCTAGTAGTCTTCCCCGCTCAGAAGAGAGTAAATGACCAATGACATAAACCTCCGATAAGGAAATTGTTGAGACCTGTTCTTGGTGGTCAGCTAGGATACCAGATTATCCATGATCAATTTAGCGAAGTCAATAGTGTGATCATGAATAAGGGCATAAGCCATTTTCAGGACGAATTAATTCACCTGATCAAGACCTCCAGTTTTAGCAGTCATACAAAAATTCAGATGACCGATGAAGCAATTCCATTCTTTAGGAAGCTTGTTGCTGTCCATGTAATTTCCTTTAACCTCAATTCAGAGGGGTACTAGAATAACTCGAATAGGTCTGCCTTTGCATCACCATTTACTGCAGTGTTGATATTTTCATCATAGGGAAGATGAAGAACTTTGGCAAGAAGTTGTTGGTTAGAACCACTGATTTAGAACCAGAGAGTAGAGTGAACTTGATGTGTTGCAATTTAGTTTTAGCATCCAGAGCCTCAGCTGTTATCCAGAACTCACAGAGTTGTTCTTTGAACTTCTCAACCTTTAAAGAAAGAGCAAAGTTCAATGGACAGTTATGAAGGAATGTCACAAGTTGATGAAAAGGAGAGGATTGGGGAAGAAGGGTTAGCTCAACAGGATAGTTGTTGTCCTTATACTGGAGTTCAGGATCTGGGGTTTGATGTTTTCAAGGAGAGTCACACACATGATTGCAGATTTGGGAGCCATTGATGCACGAAGAAAGCGTTTTCGTATGTTGTAGGAAAAATTGCTTGAAGAAGATGAAGTAGCGGTAAAGAAGACATGTGAATAAAGTTACGTGATTTAAATAGGTTTTGAGCCATCTGAACGGTTAAAAATTGAATGTCAATTTTTGCGATAGGGTGAAAAATCATGTGGACCCCATTGTAACAGACGCGAATTGTATGGGCACATGGGAGAATGTCAATTGTTTAAAAGAAGATTGTCAGCCGACGTGGTTAGAGGTGTTAAAGCTGAATTGGTGTTAGGCACGATTCACAAAATAGATCTTCCATTTATTTACTATGAGACACGAAACTAAAATAGTCAGAAACAAACTAGAAAGAATTACGACAAATGTGATATATTACTAAGTGTAGTTCAAAAGTTTACATCTAACTGAAAGGCTGAAATCAGGGTATTTCAGTTATTATGAATCCAATAAACACCACATTCAAGGCTGATAAGTCAGGGTATTGAATGTGTAGAACTTAGTAATATATACTATACGTAATTCGTATTCCAAACAAGTAATAGAGAATAATGCTATAAGTACGAAATAAATGAAAATGCAAGCAACCACAAGCAAAGAATACCAATGCCTTCAATAACTAAGTTTATATATATAACATTAATCATAATAACTACAGGAAGGGTTACAACCATATTTCACTTAGATAACAAAAGAGGTGAAATAGACAAAATATTGATGATGAAACATCAAGACATGATATAAATCTGTGTAGGCACTTCAACGCCTACATTTCCTTCAGCAGGTGTACGGTTATGGCATAGAAAATGGGGTAGTTGACAATCATCATTGTGAACTCTATGATTTTTGAATGTTAAATCTCTTTGAGCAATGGAGGAAAAGAACTTTTGAAGAACATTGAGTGAAGTGAAAAAAGAAATGGTAAAAATCTGTGAGTTAAATAAAAAATAGCTCACGATGACTTCAAAAACGATGTGACACTCTAAGGTAAAAATTAATGAAATGTAATTATATAAAAATAGGTGTTGACGGCTAGCATTAAATGCGATTTGAAGTAGTGAACAATAATACAAGTCAAAATTTACTTAAAATATTATTTAAGCATTATCAAATGCAAAAATAATTAGTTAAGAATATTTTCACGTGGAAGATGAAAGTTAAAGACATACCTTCAGTGAGTTATGGTTTAGATGGATTTAACATACCAAGTTCAGCAGCAAGGAACGTGAATCTATGTTCATCGAGTGCTTTGGTGAAGATGTCAGTTAGCTGATGATCAGTTGGAATGAAATAAAGTCAACTTCATTTTTGGCAATATGATCTCCGATAAAGTGATGTCTGACATCTATGTGCTTTGTGCGAGAGTGAAGAACAAGATTTTTGGAAATTGCAATAACACTTGTATTGTCACAATAGTTGGGCGTTTTATAGAAACTTTAATCCATAGTTAGCTAGCTGATTTTGCATCCACAAAATCTGAGCATAGCAGCTTCCAGCTGAAATATATTCAGCTTCATCTATGGAAAGAGAGATTGAGTTTTGCTTTGCCAACTGACTAGTTTTCCATCGTGTAGTTAACAACCTCCGGTTATGCTTTTCCTATCTAATTAACATCCTACATAGTTAGAATCTGAAAAACCTGTTAAATCAAATCCCGAGTCTCTGGAGTACCAAAGACCTAGGTTGGGTGTACCATTCAGATATCTAAAAATTCTTCTGACATTAGTTAAACGAGACTCTTTTAGATTAGCTTGAAAACGAGCACAAAGGCATGTAGAAAACATTATATAAGGTCGACTTGCAGTCAAATAAAGTAAAGAACCAATCATTCCTCTGAATGTTGGTAAGTCCACTGCTTTTCCATCGGGATCAGCAGTGAGCTTTGTTTTTGGAGTAATGGGTGTTTTCATGGGAGAAAATTCAGTGAAGTTAAACTTCTTTAACAAATCATTTATATATTTCCCTTGATTTATGAAAATCCCTTGATCAGATTGCTTGATTTGGAGTCCAAAAAAATAGTTTAATTCACCCATCATGCTTATTTTAAATTTGTTTGACATGATTTTCTCAAACTTTTTGCACAGTCGTTCAGTTGTTGACCCAAATATAATATTATCAACATACATTTGTACATGTATGAGCTTACCTTTTTCTATTCCAAGAAACAGAGTATTATCGATTTTACCTCGCTAAAAACCATTGGTTAAGAAGATGAGCTGATAGTAAGGTTGTCAATTTGTGTCGGGTTTGTGTTATTGGTTTCGTGTCGTTTGGGTTCGGGTCAATTTCGTGTCGACCCAATTTTGACACATCTATTTCCGTGTTTGGTTCTGGTCGTGTCAGTTTTTTTCGTGTCAGGTTCGTGTAGACCCATTTAAGCCAAATGTGATTGACGAGTATTTTTTTAGTTTTTGAATATGGTTATCGAGTGTGATTTTCGAATACGGTTTCTCGTTTCAATTACGATTTTCTTAATCAATCTTTCAAATTCAATGTTTGTTTTCTATCTTTCCGCAAGAATTTCGAAAATGATTTTCGTTTATATTATAACTTCAATATTCAATGTTCGTTTCGATTGTATTCAAACTTTAAATTTGGTATTTGTTTGGGTTTGATTCAATTTTGATTTTACATTTTTATTCAACTTATATAATAAATATAATAAAAACTATGATGTACTCTTATTCTATTAAGTACTAATAAATAATGTCATTGAACAACCGAATAATTTAAAATTAGGGTTTACTTCTCCGAAATGTATTAAACTATACCCCAAATATTAATGTGTGTATCCACCTTCTAAAAATGTTATTGTGTGTATTGAACTTTTAATTTGTTGTTATTGTATGTCTTTTGATTACATAAAAAAGCAAAAAAGAGTATAAGTTTAGTACATACAATAGGAAGTTTAATACACACAATTACACACTTTTTCAAAGTTTGATACACACAATAACATTTTTGGAAGGTAGATACACATATTAACATTTGGGGTATAGTTTAATACATTTTGAATAAGTAAACCCTTAAAATTACTCATTATTAAATAAAATTATGAATCGATTCGAAATACTAAAGTACCACATATCAAGTAATCATATGTAAAAGTACCAAAATCATATAATCACAATAACAAATACCAAAATGACGTACTGTTATTTTAATTGTAAATCTTTTACTGTTTATTTTAAGTTATTAACGTTTAAGAGTTTTGTACTTTTTTTGGGTGGGTTTATTACCTTAAAATGTCACTCCCTTATTTGAATTCACAATTATCTTTTCAAAATTTAAATTTTAAGTATTAAAGAAAATTTTATAATATTATAGTTTTACCCTTAAACGGGTCACTTTTGGATTGTCAGGTCGACCCTAACCTGACCCATTTGTTTTCGTGTCAACTTGCTTTTGACCCTTTTGGGGTTTGTGTCACTTTTTTCGTGTCAGGTTCAGGTTGTGTTTTGTGTTGGGTCAGGAATTGCCAGCCTTAGCTGATAGAGTGTCATACCATGTTCTTGGTGCCTGTTTCAGTCCATATAATGCATTGTCTAACTTGTAGACATAATTTGGATGTTTTGGACTTTTGAACCTAGGTGGTTGTTGAACATACACTTCTTCTTGTAATTCGCCGTTTAGAAATGCGATTTTGGCATCCATTTGAAATACTTTAAAACTTTTAAAAGCAGCAAAGGCCAAAAATAGTCTGACAGCCTCTAATCGTGCGACCGGAGCAAAGGTTTCATCTTAGTCAATTCCTTCCTCATGATAATAGCCTTTAGATACTAACCTTACTTTATTTCTTACAATAGCACCTATCTCGTCTCGTTTGTTTTTAAAAACCCACTTTGTACCTATGATTGACTTGTTTTCAGGAGCTGAAATCAGTCTCTAAACCTTATTTCTTTCAAACTCATTTAGCTCTTCTTGCATTGCTGTTACCCAACTAGAATCTTTCAATGCTTCATCAACCTTCTTTGGTTCCAGCTAAGATATGAAATTTGAAAACATGCAAAACTTTGAAGAAACTGAACTTCTTGTTTGAATACGCTTATCGGTATCACCTATGATCTGATTAATGGGATGCGCACGAGTCCATTTGGTGACAGGTTTTTGATATATCTAAACATTTTCAGGTGAAGAATCAGTTGATGAATCTTCAATTATGAGAGGAACAATTTCCAAGTTTAGAAAAGGATCAGAGGATGATGTAGAAAGATATTCATCAATCTCGATTAGTGGAGGAATAGCCACTGGCTCAGTGTCCATTTGAGGAGTTCCATTGAATTGTCAGGCACATCATCTTGTGAAATGTCAACATGCGCATCATCACCAAATGTTTTTAGCAGATCATTGATATCATCAGAACCGTCGTTTTCAAAAGACCTTAGAGTATACCGAAAGTCATACTCATCAAAAGTAACATTCATAGTTTCAACTAAAATATTCTTAGCATGAATATAAATTCGATAGGCTTTAGATATCTCAAAATATCCTAGGAAAAACCCTTTATCAGCCTTAGGATTGAACTTACTCTTTTGGTCTTTCGTGTTCAGAACAAAACAAGTACTTCCAAACACTATCAGATAACCAACATTAGGCTTCTTAAAACGTAGCAACTCATAGGGTGTTTTTACATGTCGTTTGATGATAATGGACCTGTTCTAAGTGTAGCATGCTATGTTAATGGCTTCAGCCCAGAAATTTGTCTTTAGTGTAGCTTCAGCTAGCATAGTGTGAGCAACATGAGCATTCTGTTCCTTCTTTCAGCAACTCCATTTTGTTGAGGAGTGTAAGGTGCAGCTAGAAATTTGTCTTTAGTGAAGCTTCAGCTAGCATAGTGTGTGCTTCAACTACCGGAAAAAGGGATAAATAGCAACTGAGTGTAGGACATAGAAGGGTGAATAAGCTTCAGTAGTTGGCAAGAAGACTTATAAAGCTGACAAGTACAAAAGAAGATATCTACAACTCAAGAAAGAGAAGCCAGAAGATAAGCTGAAAGGTAAAGTACTCTATGCTAAAACATGGGATATTGCGTCATCTACTGTTGGGGAGATAATCACTTCAGCCCAATAATCAAATCTGTCTATTGAAATATATAGGATTTGATGATAACAAAATCAAATATTCAGTAAGACTTAGAATGAATTTGAATATGTGTTGTTTAGATTTTGACTAGAAGGAACTTTTTTCAGAAATGATACATTTAACAAAAAAATTAACAAAAGTAATTGCTTTTTTTTGTTATATTAATGCTATAACCGGCCTTTGAGGGACTGGTTTTGATGATATAACACGACACCTGGCAACCAACTTTGTTGAGTCACTCTACACATATGATAAAATTGGGTCTTGAGAGGCTGGTTTTATCAAGTTGTTGAATGTGTGGTAGGGCGTCGATTATCACTGAATTCAAAGATAAAACTGGCCATTGAGGTGCCGGTTTTACCTTCCAAACCCTAGTTCAATTGATCCATATAAACCCATTCTTTAAACACATTCCTTAAAAGAAAACTTTTCGAACTTTCAAACTTTCAAATTCTCTTTACAACTATTTTAAAAATTATTTACTTGCGAAAAACTATGGATGATGTTTGTGGACATCAACATTTCTGGATCCAGATTATTATTATTAGTGTTTTTATATTTTTATAAATTTATAGTTATTGTTTTTATCCTACTACATAAAAATAAAATATTAATAAGAAAAAAAATAAGATATAAATAATAGTAGGTTTTTTAAAAGATGTATGCATTGTATGAATGTTGCCATAACACCGAAGGTTTAGTCAAGACAAGATATCATCAAACGCACTATCAATTTCTCGGTTGGCGGAATAAAAAACTTCATAACTATCATTCATAAATAACTTGATTAATGACCTTACAACATATATTTAAAATTTTAAAATATACCTAAACATGATAAGTTTAAAAATTTTAAAGACGAATGTTTGGGCAGGTGGATCTGTTATGACCGGTTTGCTTGCATAATCCGCACATTCTACAATGGGCTCATTTGGATCACGGGCGTCCATCTCATTACGTATTCTACATGCTCGTCTCCTACCTCAACCTATTGAAAGTCTTGATGTGTTGGCTCTAATTCTCCAACCTAGGTCATTACAATAGGATACGTGAGGAAGCGGAGAAAAGTCACTACGGTATTACCGTTTGTATGTACGTGTTCTGTACACTTTATTCACAAGTGTGTGTTAGTTTTCACCCCTATGACGACAAATAGCAATACCATGTGAACACGGGAACCGTCGCACTTGCCACTTCCCGCACGTACACTCAAGTTCACCATATTGGGCCGTCGCACTTGCCACTTTCCGCACGTACACTCACGTTCACGTTCATTGGCATCAAGGTAAACAGTAAGATTCTCTGTGTAATGTCTATTCGGTGAAAAGATGAACCGGCATCTGAAACCCCAGTTTTAAAAAAGTAAATAGTAAGATTCTCTATGAAAAGAAGAACCGGCATCTCAAACCCCGGTTTTAAAAAGTCTATAATTAAAAAAAAATATTTAACAGTATTGTTCCATTGGATTAATTAAATACGTAAATAATAAATACGTTTAATGCAACTACATAATATGGTCATTTACAATTTAAATAATTAAATACAAAATTAATTATAAATTACATCTTTTGTATAAATAATAAACTAATGATTATGACCTAGTCTACCTCTTGTACCACAATGAGGTGCTCTTCTATTTCTCCTAGGTCTACCTACTTCTTTTGTCTGTTCTTCAAAACTGGGATTCCATGTAACATCCTCGAATTAGGCCTAGTTGTATGTAATAGATACGTGTGTGTAAATTAAGTAAATTAATAAAGAATATGTATATTTTAGGTGTTATGTGAAATTATAAGATTGGTAGTAAAATAAATGAAATAAATAATTCGTGAACGATTTTAAGTAAGGATTACGAAAATATCCCCGTTAGTTGAAACGGGTAAACGAGGGTCAAGTTGTAAGTTGAAAAGGGGAACAAAGTACCCCTTGTGGATATGTTTAAACTCAAAGTCGGTCTAGAATTTGTGTATACCCACGCATACATGTTCAAATACACCCACAAACACTTTTCTTGCTTACTCTCTTGAGTTCTTGAAGAACCTTTGAAGATTGATTGTGCAAAGTCTGATTCCAGCAACAAAACAAGGATTAAAATAATCATAATCTCATCATCTTCATCTTCTTCCTTTTCTTGTAAGTGCTCATTTTCTTGTTCAAGTGGGTTTTTAGATTCAAGTGAGTTAAACTCAAATTGAGTTCAAGAACTAATTTAAATTCATCCCTGTATCAATTATAAGTTGTATAGAACTCAAGTGGTGGATTAAAATGGTGATGGAATTCCATGAAGTTGATTCAAATGGGTCAAATGACTAAATTTAGTCTCAAATCTTCAATAGTTTGTTAATAATGTTAAAGTAGATGTTTTTAGACTCATGTGGATGTTCCCTATGAAGTATAAAAACTAGAAATCAATTAGAAACACGTTTGATTCAGTTTGATAGAAAAACAGTCGAAACAGGGATTGTCGTCCGACCTGTTTTGAAACTGCTTGCGGGCGCAAGGGGGCTTCGAATTGCCGGTTTGAAGTGTGTTTGCGGGCACAAGGAATTATATTTGCGGCCATAAGTATGGCTTTGAATTGATGGTTCGAAGGGGCTTCGAATGGTGCTTATGGGTGCAAGGAGTGGCCCTTGTGGGCGCAAGCAACTGCCCTTACTGGCGCAAGCATCAAGGCTTGCGGCCGCAAGGGTGTGTTTTACGGTAACAGTACACAGTTGGTTTAACTTCTGTGTTGTGACGTTTAGAAGGTCAATGTGGCCTTGTAAGTTGACTTGAAGTGTCATTAGGAGATTCCTATTCGTGTTCTAGAAGTAATACCTCATGTGTGTAAACGTTTAACGTAAATAATGATATTTTAGGTGAACCTGACGCGCTAGAAGAGCTGGAGCAATATATCTATTTATTATAAGCTCTACAGTTGAGTACCGGCTTTATTAAGTCTCAATAGAGGGGGATCTGCTTGCTAGTTGCCTAATTAGATCAATTGAATTTTGTAGTATGTTATTTTTTGTATTTTCTAATCCAGAAATTCATAAAGATAAAGGTTTAAGCCTTACCATGTATTATGATATGATATGCCATGTTTAATACTTTTTGATCATATGTTGTATGCATGCTATAGGATCCAGATTGGATCCACCTCGTGGAACTTGTTGATATGTGTGCAAATTAATTGATCCTGATTGGATCAGCTATGTGTGTGTGAATTGTCTGCGGACCTCAAGTGGGTTAAGGTCAGCCGATGTGGCTGGATCCCATGGGACATTTGGGTCATAATTCGGGATCAACGGGGACTCGGTGGGCCCATACCTAGTCTAGGTTCTGCAGGACCACCGTTCCTTAGCGAAGTGGGGACTTTCGGGTCCCAAGGAGCCTATGGCTTCATAACGATTCTTGGTGGACTGCTGTATGCTCCCCCACTAGCGCGGATGGTTGTGTGTGATCCCCCGGTTTGGGTCCTTGAGCGGGACTGGCTATCCTGCAAGATATAACTCTTACCGATCTTGTCATCACACCGCAATGTGATAGGATAGCATTGATTGCTTATTCCTGTGTTATGTGACTCACTTTATTGATACTTGTGATAAGTTAGTACTCACTAGCTATTTGATATAGCTAATGTTACTTCGTTGATCATTTTTACAGGTAAAGATTAGGTGGCCTGTTGAGATGGGTTGCTTGCTGATGGTTGTATATCTTTTTGGGGAGGAACACTTTGTGTATGTTATGTTATTATATTATGGTCGGTTGTGTGTTAGAGTAACACCAAACATGTTGTTTCATGATTTTGATTGTAAATATCTGGTGTAATCTTTTGAAATTAAATTCCGCTGGATAACTGTTGCTTAATGATTTTAAAAAGGGTCCCACACGTATAAAAGATGCGAATTTTTTAGTGAATTCGCTGTTTTGCAAATGCGGTGTTATAGGTTCGTTTATATATTCGTGTCGGGATTCAAAATACTAATTCGTATATGTGGGACATGCGTAACCCGTTTAATTATATGGATTAGCGTACAAGCGGGTCATTTGCAAGTTGGTGGATTATTAGTTTGAGGGTTGACAAATTGTAAACGGGTCACCAACGAGTTGTCAGTAAGTTTAATTTGCAAGTTGTTTAACTTTTCACAAAGTAAAACTATCATTAATGTGGATTATGAGATTTTAAATGATAATTATATTAAAACTTGGTTTATATATGAAAGAAATAAAATCTTTATAAATATTAAACAGGTGCGCATATTGACTGGCGAATCTTTGTATAAACTTAACGTGACTCAACTATTATACGCGTTACACAAGTTAAACCGAACCCAACTTGTTTATTACATATCTTACACAAGTAAATCTGATATGTTTTTGGGTCAATAATGATTTAGCCATCAAAGTTTTTATTCAGTTTCAGTTTAATGTACCATCAAAGTTATTTTCTAAACAATTTTACCATAAAGTTTTGAATTTTTATTATTTATACCTCAAAGTCTTTTTCAAATTATTTAAACCTTAAAGTTTTGTTAAAAAACAGAGTAATAACTTAAGTTTTATATGATTTTTAATTTTACCCTCTCTACTTGATTATGCATTTTAGTTTTATTAAAAACATAACAAAACTTAGAGGGTTAAACCATTTTTTAACAAAACTTTAACGTTTAAATCGTTTCGGAAAAAACTTTAATGTTTAAACCAAAAAGGTGTAACTTTGAGGATTAAATTATAACAAATTCAAACTTTATGGTAAAACCGTTTAAAAAAAGCTTTGATGATTAAACCAAAACTGAACAAAAACTTTAATGATTAAACCATAATTAGCTCTATGTTTTAACAAATGTATATATGTCCTCCAAAGTAATATTTGTGAAAGCAAAAGACAGGGAATAACGAAAAGATTCTTCACTAAAGAGCATTCGCATTCTTATCTTCAAAAATAAGAACTACTTTTCTAAAAGTGAAGTAATCTGTTGGAAAAGGTCGAGCAAGTCAAAAATAATTTTCTTCAACAAATCATGTGACAGTAGTATGTCATTTGATTTGATGAGGTTTTAGGTTTTTTGGTAGGAAGATAATCTATACACAACAAAATTTTATCATACACAACATAACACATGTACTTGCGAAAAGAAATTATGATTGTTGTGTATGGACATAAAGATATTATGATTGTTGTGGATGGACTGTATGGCTAATCTTTGTTATGTGTAAATCATTCACTACTACAAAACACACATTTAGCCCCGGTTCTTTTGGACTTTTAACCCCGGTTTTGAGAGGGGGTTAAAGGGGGGTGACTAAATGTGGGTAATCAACCCCGGTTAAAAAACCGGAGCTGAATAGTCTTTAACCCCGGTTAAAAAACCGGGGCTAAATAGACTTTTAACCCCGGTTAAAAAACCGGGGCTAAATAATATTTAACCCCTTTTAAATAACGCGTCTGCAAGGGGTTCCAACCGGGTTAGAAGCTGACTTTCAACCCCGGTTTTTTAGTTAAAAAACCGGGGCTAAATAGTTTTAAAAAATAAAAAAAAAAAACTCGTTTTTACTATTAATTTCCATATTTCCTGCTCATATTTAGCAACAAAAGATAACCCAATTAACTACACAACAATTATAACTATAAAAATAAACCATTGCAATTAAATATACATGAAACTATACAAACCATAAAAATTTTGAATTCCAAAATTACAAGAAACTGTCTTTAATTTTCTAACTTATAACAAACTACAAATGAATGTTGAGTACTAACTTCACCATCAAGTCAATGGAAAAATCAAGAGCAAGTAATAGCCCAACTGTTCGTTTCAAGACTTGAATATGCTCCATCGTTTTAAATTTTCTACAATAGCTTTACAAACTATCAATATAAACAAAAGAAGTAAAAATAAGCTCCAATGTGTTAATTCAATAAAAAGAAGTTTAGTTTACATCACCAAATCATTTAACAACAAATTTACTCAGGCCGTAGAGCCTTTATAAATGTCAAAACAGGTGAGTTGGGTCGGGTTAGGTAGCGGGTCAAAGTAAGCAATTAGCAATAACATATGCTTTCTTGTTATCTACTCTTAAGAGCATAATTTAATAAATAATTGGTTTAAAAGGAAAAATAACATATAGATATTTACCTCCGCAAATGTCCACGATATATGTGTCTCCTCGGTATCATTCACGAAAGTTCTAACAGCCCTAAAAAAATAAATAACCAAATAAATCACTTTGTTTACATTCTATGATTCT
>JAUEJL010079492.1:0-15436 GCA_032274825.1 Drosophyllum lusitanicum
ATTTTAAAATTTTGGACGAAGTGGTATTTTCGTAATTCACATGGCATGCTTTTAAAAATCACATGTAATTGTATACCTAATCACCTGTGACTGGATATTAAAATTTTAGAACTATGTTTTTTATATTAACTTTATTGAACACATACTTAATTATATAGATGAGGAGAATAGTTTATAATTTTGTAAGGATAAAAAATCATGATTGTTGTCAGGGGTGGACCCAAGATTTTTGTTGACTGTTGGCACTTGGCACCATATAATGACGAAAATAAAATTAATTAAAATTGAGGGTGTTGTTCGAGTTTTTCTTAGGTTTTCAGTTAATCGGGTCGGATTAACAAGGTTTCAGTTGTTACTATGGTATTTTAGGGTCAAATTTTAAAATAAAACACAATTTATATGAAGCCATGTTAATTAAATTGCTATTTTTAAGGTAAACTAAAGTATTTTAAAGATATAAATCGAAGATTTAACTATATCTTATCATTTTTTTGAAATTTGTTCCCTTTTTCCTTTGATTTTTGTAGCATAAAAAATCACTGGTGGCGCCCTAAAATTTGACTAGTGACACCAGCTCGAAAAGTTGAAAATTTTCACTACGTCTGCAAAATTGACTGGTGTCTCGTGCCACCACAAATGAACACTTGGGTCCGCCCCTGATTGTTGTGTATGACAAATGTTTAATTGTTAAGTATAAAACATCACCCTTTACATAACTATGATTTCTCTAACTTGTGCTGATATTGTATATAATAAAACGTATATATTTTGAAAGGCTACAAAAATTTCAATATAATATCTAAAAAGGGGTGTATATATAGGAGGATTCATTTGAGAACACTTGTTATTATGAAAACTATGAAAGTTAATGTTGGTTTTTGATTAAAATAAATCAATAGCTAATAATATTAACAACTTATTAATGAAGAGTATTTTGAAAAAAATTCAAAACTTACTCATTAATAACAGTTCATTCTAACACAATTCATGTTTGGGTAAATATATAAATGATCAAAATACCTCTATTAATTGGTCATTAATGGTGGTTACAACTTACAAATGGTTCTCAGGGTGAAAGTGTTGATGCAAGGGGGAGGGCAAACATGAAGACAGAAATGTGGTATCATGATGTGAAGAGACGTGATTTTATTTTTTTTTATAAAAGTTATCGATCATTATTGTTACAATTTGGGCAATAAGATCAAGTTTTTATTGACTAAAATTAAAAAAAATTTAATGATTATAAAATATTTTAAAATTATAAAGCTAGAGATTTAATTAAATATGATATTTTGAAATATTATAAAAGATAAATATGATATTTATAAATTAGGATGGACAAATAAGATACTTTTAAAAGGTAAATATGATATTTCTAAAAAAAATTATTTTAGTTAAACTCAAAATTGAACCCAATTTTGACTAACAAAAGTCAATGTTATACCCAATTTTTATCAAAATTGATGGTTAAAATTTGATTATTAAATTATTTAATTATATGAATGACTAAGATTGTTTAATAGATTTTATTAATCTCAGTCTTTTATTGATATTAGAAGATTTTATGAACTCTTTTAGAGAGTAAAAAAAAACCTTTAATATTATGATTAAAATTATATTGAATATATACAAGCATGAGACAAGTTTCCTTGTGTTATTTTCTCTAGATCTAGACACATAAGCACCAATTAAGTATTGTGCAATTCGTTGAAATATAGAAGTCAAACCTGTTAGACTTCTTTTTTTTATTGTTTAAAATTCAATCTTCATTTCTTTGACAAACTTCAGATTCATTGTATCTTTATATAGAAATGAAATGATAATGACACGGTTTGGAGAAAAGGGATAACATTTATTTTACTTTTCTACTTTCAATTCTTCTATGAAACAAAAATCTTGATTTGTGTGGTATGCAAAAATCTTGATTTGTGGTGGTGCACATAGCAGCCTCAACCGCAAGCACAGAACCACAACCACTACCAATTGCTGCTCGCCACCTCCGTGGCTCCGTTTTGCCCACTATCGCTATCACCACCACCACCTCCACCTCTTGCCGCCATCTCTGCCTTCGTTGCCACAATCCCCACTACTACAGACTGAAACCACTACACCCATCAACTCCACCGCTACCCTTTGTTGTCGCCGTCATTGTCGAGCACCTCCACGACCTCACCGCCACCACCAACTGTTGCATCTGTCTAATATTGTTTTTAGAATGATTACTTTTGCCCCCAACACATTATGATGAACTTGTTTTGA
The DNA here is from genome assembly GCA_032274825.1 of Drosophyllum lusitanicum. Classification (NCBI taxonomy): domain Eukaryota; kingdom Viridiplantae; phylum Streptophyta; class Magnoliopsida; order Caryophyllales; family Drosophyllaceae; genus Drosophyllum; species Drosophyllum lusitanicum. The sequence continues at coordinate 2,260 of JAUEJL010079492.1, forward strand.
CCCGTTACTGGCCCAACCTGATCCGACCATTTTACGTACCATATCTACTCGATAGTTATATTCCTGGTTTCCTCCCTAGCTAATCATATACAACATATCAGGTGTTAAACATTAGATGCATAAATTTATAACATGATTTTTCTTCTTTTAAGAATAGTTTAAAATCGTTATCTAAAAGTATATATAACTCTGTTATACAAATATAAATATGAATATAAAACTTCTCTTACAATTTCAATTTCCCTCTGCATCATATGCACATACATGCTCTCATATGCACATATGAATGCCTTTATAACACGATTTGGCTAAAAGAGTATCGATAAATGTAACAACAATGGTGATTGTCTCTATTTATTAACATGCATGAACCAATATAATAATATCTTGTGGAACTTTGTGAGTTATGTGTAAAGAGGAAGCAGCATTGGAACATTAACTGATTAAAGAACGGAGAAATTGTATATCCTCCTGCTTTTTGTTTATATTTATCCTTCTACTAATTTGATCAAGACAAGTGTCAAAATCAAGGATGATATGAGGAATGAGAATTAGTGTCTTGCACATGTCAAACATTAAGTAAGTAGGAGGATTAAGTAGAAACAAAAAGTAGAAGAATATATCATTTCTCTAAAGAACATGTTAGGTGCATCAAGATCTGTTTAACTGTTTTAGCATATTTTGAAGTGGTACGACCTGTTGGAATCTAGTGAAATCTTAAGGACATTGTCTAATTGGTAATAATTTTTAAAATTATTTAAAAGAAAATTATTTATAATTGTAACAAAAACACTCACAATGATATAAAAACCATCTATTAGTTAGTGCATAATAATCACAACTCTATTTATTTATTTATTTATATCGGATGGCAATAATCAATTATAAAATAACTACTAATCTTTATCTAAAATTAAAACTGTTTAGTAAATAAGTAACTTACAACTTGTGTACTAATAATAAAACTAATTCGTATCGATAATTTATAATTATCTCTTACAATTATTTGAGTCGATTAACTTATCCATTTGATTTATTTTAATCAAAGGTCAAAATTCGTTTTCGCAGCTATATGTACAAATGATCTTGTCCCCAAGGTATTGGTATGAATGATTTTGATTCCAAAGTTACAAGTTATTGTTTAAAATTGTCTTCTCATAGACAGCCCATAACACGTGCCTTGTCAAGCCCAATAGTATTCCAGCAACCTTATTACACCCAAGAGATGTATGTTGATATCCCTGATGTGATCTCCACTTCTCTCCTGTAAACCATCACAAGCTCGTACGCATTCTCAATCTAAAGTACACGACTGTCGATGTTTATCCTACTATCACACTAACTTTAGTTGACACTGTTGCGGATGCTTCTCCTTTGATATAGCGCCTATTTCTCATTAGCTTTTGACTGGAATTCCCTAAACCCCGTGTCAGAAAATCTTTTGTTCTCCTTCTCTAACATAATTTTCTTTCCAAATTCTCCTCCATCATCAACCTGATCAAAGCCCTTATTATTTTCCAACTACCCCCAACAAGTATGCTTAATTGCTTTAGTATCGTCATGGTGGATAGGAAACCTGAAATCCAAATCATCAAATTAAGGTCCAATGCCTTAGGGCAATTCGGTGGGTCGAAATATCATGTCTCAAATGGTGGCCCAACATGTAGTTTTTGGTCAGGTTCAATCGTTTGTAGTTTAAATTGTGATGTTGATTTGCGGGTGAAAGAAATTAAGAGTTCCATTATTTTCTTCTATGTTTGATTTGCTAATCAGCATTCGAGCTCTTATAGCTTGAAGGTTAGTTTTGAAGCCACCCTGTTCTCCTCGGTAGCAAATTTTGAAGCCACCCTGTTCTCCTCGGTAGCAAAATTCACCTAACTTATTCCTTATATTGATTCATAGTAGCTTCAAGATATGCAACTTTAATCATGGTTTTTCAAAAATAAACATATGGGTAAAGTTCTTCAAAATATATCCAACTCTTTTATTAGTGTGTATATCAAATTTCAAAAATTTCTATAGTATATTAAACTTTCTATTATATATACTAGTCGTATACATTTTTTCCAATACGCAATGATCATTAAAGTTCCGTAACAACAAAAAATTCAAAAAAACATACATCATAAAAGACGGATCATGTAGGTCCCCCAATAAACAAATATAAAATCTAGTTATAACTTTCCACCAAGATATCAACTTATTAAATTTGAGGACCATATTCAACACCTTTTTTTTTCTTTTTGTGTGGAAGGAAACTAAATGAATGGAAAAAGAAAAATTATATTACTCACAAAAAAAAAAAAAAAGAAATTGCATTGCAAAAGGGGAACTGAAATCAAATTTGGATTGGATCTTTCATATCACGAAAAGGCATGTGCTCTTGCCACTTGACCAAGGACTCTTCGTAGAGCCGTACTTCCATACCAATACAAACAAATTCATCAAGAAAAAGATGAACCAAACACTCTTTATTTTCTCACTTTATTCAAATCCTTCTACACTTGTGAATATATGCATTTATCAATGAAAAAGGAGGGGTCGAACATATGCTATAATAATATTAATAACATTATTGTATTATATATACATATATTTTTTTTATTTGTGTGGATATTAAATAATAATAAAACGCGAATGAAATGAAAATTTAAATAAAATGCCGACAGACTGTGTCAAGACCAGACCAGGGGTGTCTCGAGAGGAAGAGCAGACGTGATGGCAGAAACGTAGTATCATAATACGAAAAGACGTGATTATATTTCTTGTACAAACAATCGATCATTATTGTTACGATTAGGAGCAATAAGGTTAAATTTTTATTGGTTATAGCTAAAAAAATTAAAATAATTATAAATATATTAAAATGACAAAACTTAGAATTTTGGTTAAATATATGATATTTTGAAATGTTATAAAGGGTGTAAATTAAGGTGAACAAATACGATATTTTAAGATTAACGGTATACATGAAATCATGACTAATATTTTGATTCAAATTAAAGTCAAATATTAATATAATTTTGATCAAGAAAAATAAAAATTGGATTTCAGTTTTTATTATTTTAATCAAAACTAAAAATTCAAATTGAAGTCTAAATTAATGTTAGGATTATATAATATATTTTATTTATTTTAGTTTTTTATTTATATTAAAATATTATTCTCATTATTATTATTATTATTATTATTATTATTATTATTATTATTATTATTATTATTATTATTATTATTCGCATGGCCTCAATTAATCAAAAATAAGTCCAAGCAAAAAAATAATAATAATTTCATTCTCTAAACGATAATTTACCATCTTTTCTATAGTCAATTCCAATTTTCCAACTACAATTTGTCTAGAAATGATTCTTCGGTTTTTTCAAAAGTCAAAATCAACTACGTACGAATAATCTAATCATCTTGTACAAATCACAAAATACTACAAATTTTAATTTAGTTATCATTGTATATAATTAACTTTAATTTTTTTAAACAATACGAATAACTTTTTAAACCTAAAAGTCACCATTATATACAATTATTCACTTAACTAGAGGTAGCATGTAAAATTTATTTGTTTAATAAATTTTCACTTCTTTTAATTATTTGTTCTTTAAGAATAAACATGTTCTTCAAGCAAAACCCATCAAGAAATGAATAAAGTGAAAAAAACCCATCAAGAAAATAAAAGCTTTGAAGATTTGGATGAAGAACAATTTGCTAAACCAAAATTGGAATCTGTTAACCATGAACAAGTTATAGATGTTCAAGCAAAACTCATTGAAATATGGATGAAGAAATTAACTTCCAAAAACGTACATCAAGAACTGAATTACGTGAAAAACTTATCAGATTTGGAACAATCGTGTTTGAATAAGAACAAATCATCAACTTTGAACTTAAGAATAAACCCTCAGTTTGAACATTGGGAAATAAAGATCAACTATCACATTTGAAATTAGAACAATCCCTCGGTTTTAAATTCACTTCAAACTCTCCATTTGTGTAGCTCGATCAAAGCTTTCAAAACCCATAATCGGTTTTTTGTGTGTCGTAATAGAACCACCCGATCTCCATGCGCATGAATGGATCTCTCCTACAACTCCGATTACCTCCCCTCATACCCTTTTCTTTTTTCCCTTTCCAAAGGAAAAGATATCGTATTTTTGCCATTCCTAGCTATTTGTGTAGTTTGCCCTATTATCAAATCTTACAAACTAGGGATTTGGCACACTCATACACTTTTCTTGTTTTACTTTTTTTAACAAATACACACACCCACCCACCTAGATTACACCTTATCTTCATAACAAGGCTCGAACCCTCAACCTCATAAAGAAAAAATCACCTTAACTCTCCTTGATAGAGCGAGGCAAAGCCCCTTTGTTTTTTCTTGTTTTACTGAACATGTACTTTTAAGTTTTAAGACCTACTAATGTAATCATATTTTAAATATACTATTAATATTTGCATAAAACGTCCATGTCCGTCTTTAATACAAATTAAAGTGAATAATTAGGTTTTAGGTCAACTTTTTATTTTTATTTTATATTTTCTTAAACGATTATTAAGGGAAATATCATCATTATATGAACGGACCCTCTTAAATACAGGTATTTTAATAATAACTTTAATGTTAATTTTTAATTTAATTATTTATGTAAAAGCTTTATGATCAATCTCATCGTCTTCCATTAAAAAATATCAAGAAAAATATATTCCTATAATATCGGCGTTGAGTTAGCCAATTTGGCGACGGCTTTCTAGAATCGTTGCTAGTTGCTACTCAACTCACTGTGTTTATAGTTCCTCTATATATACTCCATCCCCAATTCTTCTTCTTTAGGTCTCAACACTGAGCAAAACCCATCTGTTAATCTTTGATTCTCAAGGTCATTTTCGATAAGAACATAACTACTTATCTAATTTCAGTTGGGTTTTCAGTATTTATTGGATGAATTGCTTTTGCGAACCCTATAGTTTCATGCTTCGATTTCTGGGTCGTTGATCCCCTAAAATGGTTTTTTTTTTCAGGGTTTGAGGAAATTTTAAGCACGGCTGTGTGTAATGGCTAATCGGAATTTGGAAAAATTGGCATCGATCGACGCTCAGTTGAGGCTTTTAGTTCCTGGAAAAGTTTCTGAAGATGATAAGTTAATTGAGTATGATGCTTTGCTTTTGGATAAGTTTCTTGACATTCTTCAGGATTTACATGGGGAGGATCTCAAGGAAACGGTATGCTCACCTGAATCATTGTTTAGTTTTTGGTTCATCCTCTGATTCTCTGTTCCTTTGTTTTGTTAACCCATTGTAGAAATTAAATCTCAAGTAAGATGAGATATGATGATCAGTAATTTATAGATTTGGTGAATCCCCAGTTCATCATCATATATGGTTTTGCTAGACTATCTTTTGCATTGATCATCAACTGTTTGACAAAAGTCTCACTGAGACTATTGATCCTTTTTTATTCTGTTACCAAGCTGACTCTCTCATGAACTCCATTGCTTCACGGGTCTATAGATTGCACAACTTACCCACAAATTAGCTAATCACCATGTTTTTGTTCCTGCAGGTTCAAGAATGCTATGAGCTTTCTGCAGAATACGAAGGAAAACGTGACCCAAAGAAGCTTGAGGAGCTTGGAAGTGTGCTGACAAGTTTAGATCCTGGGGATTCCATTGTCATTGCAAAAGCTTTCTCTCACATGCTTAACTTAGCCAATCTGGCTGAAGAGGTTCAGATCGCTTACCGAAGGAGGATCAAACTGAAAAAAGGTGATTTTGCTGATGAGGCTAATGCAACAACTGAATCTGATATTGAAGAAACTCTCAAGAAACTTGTGCATCAGCTTAACAAGTCACCCGAAGAAGTATTTGATGCACTCAAGAATCAAACAGTTGATCTGGTCTTGACTGCTCATCCAACTCAATCTGTTCGCAGATCTTTACTTCAAAAGCATGGAAGGTATACCCTTTAAATGCATCTGAGTTATATCAAATAATCAACTTCAAAATTATTCAAAATTGACCCTTTATTTTTAGGATCCGAAACTGTCTGGCTCAGTTATATGCCAAAGACATAACCCCTGATGATAAGCAAGAGCTGGATGAAGCTTTGCAAAGAGAAGTAAGTATTAAAGACCCAAACCTGTGAAATCAAACCATTTCTCGTAGTAAATTATGTTATTCATTGGTATTATGTGACTTGTAGATTCAAGCTGCTTTCCGTACAGATGAGATCAGAAGGACTCCACCAACCCCACAAGATGAAATGAGGGCAGGAATGAGTTACTTCCATGAAACAATCTGGAAGGGTGTTCCTAAATTCTTACGCCGTGTTGATACGGCTTTGAAGAATATTGGGATCAATGAACGTGTTCCATATAATGCACCTCTTATTCAATTCTCTTCATGGATGGGTGGTGACCGTGATGGTACTTTTTTTTTCCAACTAACATAAGTTTAAGCTATTGTGTGCATTTATATACACTATGTTAGGGGAAAAAAACTAAGATTTCATTCATTTTTTATACAATGTTCTTTCACTTTACATGGAATGGACAGTAACATTTACTTGGCATAAAATGCAGGCAATCCAAGGGTAACTCCTGAGGTAACAAGAGATGTTTGCTTACTAGCCAGAATGATGGCTGCAAACATGTACTTTTCCCAGATAGAGGATCTAATGTTTGAGGTTTGTGAATGAATTTCTTTTCTAAGAGTTATGTATTCTCTCATTGTAGTCATTATTGATCTGACTCCCAACATTGTGTTTTGTCAGATGTCAATGTGGCGTTGTAATGATGAACTTCGTGTGCGAGCAGAAGAACTCTATAGAACAGCAAGGAGAGATGTGAAGCACTACATAGGTATTTTATTTATTAATGTTGATAATGTTTTTGTATTACTACTATAATCTCAAAACACAAAATAACGTTATGTGTCTGTCTTTTTCTCCAGAGTTCTGGAAACAGGTTCCTCCAACTGAACCTTATCGTGTAATTCTTGGTGATGTAAGAGATCGGTTGTATAATACACGAGAACGATCTCGCCATCTATTAGCCCATGGGATATCCGATATTCCAGAGGAAGCAGCTTATACCAATGTCGAACAGGTATCTCTCTCTACCCCTTTCAAGATCACCAGTTACTCAGATCTTTCTGAATCCTTGCTAGAGGTGGCATTTTTTATGTTTGTATGGATCAATTTGGGTTAAGTTTTATCTCTAAAGGGTAAAATAAAAAAAGAGTAGCTAAAAAGAAAACAGGTCCGATGGTTTGAAATGTCCCGAAATGTATTCTTAATGCATAAAACTCCAAATATATTTTATTAAAAACAACATAATATGACTTAAATAATATAGTATTTGTAATCATACAAGTAGTACCTGTTTTGATCCATTACCCAAACCGCTCGGACTGCCCATTTGCCACCTCTAATCCTAGCTGCATGAATCGCCTTGTTCCTATTACATTTTTATGGTTTTTGTAATCTTATTTCAATTTTTTTGCAGTTTTTGGAACCTCTAGAGCTATGCTATAGATCTCTGTGTGCTTGTGGTGACCGTGTAATTGCTGATGGAAGCCTTTTGGATTTTCTAAGGCAAGTATCGACTTTTGGACTGTCACTTGTGAAACTTGATATAAGACAAGAATCTGATCGCCACACGGATGTCCTTGATGCCATCACTCAACATTTAGAAATCGGGTCATACCGTGAGTGGTCCGAAGAGAAACGCCAAGAATGGCTTCTAGCCGAGCTCAGTGGAAAACGTCCTCTTTTCGGTTCTGATCTCCCAAAAACCGATGAAATTAAGGATGTTTTGGATACTTTCCATGTGTTGGCAGAACTTCCATCTGATTGTTTTGGTGCTTACATCATTTCAATGGCTACATCACCGTCTGATGTTCTTGCTGTTGAGCTTCTTCAACGGGAATGCCATGTAAAGAACCCGTTAAGAGTGGTCCCACTTTTTGAGAAACTTGCAGATCTTGAAGCAGCCCCGGCTGCCATGGCCCGCCTTTTCTCAGTTGAATGGTACAAAAACCGGATCGACGGTAAGCAAGAAGTCATGATTGGTTACTCTGATTCTGGAAAAGATGCTGGTAGGTTTTCTGCTGCATGGCAGCTTTACAAGGCTCAAGAAGATCTTATAAAGGTTGCAAAGGAGTTTGGGGTTAAGCTGGTTATGTTTCACGGGCGTGGTGGGACCGTGGGTAGGGGAGGTGGTCCCACCCATCTGGCTATCTTGTCCCAGCCACCTGAGACCATTCATGGGGCTTTAAGAGTCACGGTTCAGGGTGAGGTCATTGAGCAATCTTTTGGTGAGGAACATTTGTGCTTTAGAACGCTTCAAAGGTTTTGTGCAGCTACCCTTGAGCACGGGATGAACCCTCCAGTCTCACCACGACCCGAATGGCGTAAACTTATGGATGAGATGGCTGTTGTTGCAACCGAGCAGTATCGTTCTATTGTTTTTCAGGAACCACGTTTTGTGGAGTATTTCCGCCTTGTGAGTATTCTGTTTCTTCATTACACATCTAGCATCCTTATTTGTTATTGCTGATTATTATAGCTAGACATGGATTATGGTAAAACGTCAAAATCGGTTCGGGTCAAAATGGTCGCTTTGGTGTGGGTCGGATTAACTAGAAATGTTTTGGCCAGAATTTTTTTCCTTTGGTAATAATTAGTATGTAAATATGATTACTGTAATTGTATTCATTAATAAGTTAATAATGATTTAGGAAGTTTGAACATCAAAATACAATTTGAATGACTTTTGAGTTTCAACTCGTCGGAACCCGATTTCTTAGCTAACTTTTTCCTCTTTTACGTATTTGAACCATTAGAGATAAAACATAACCTGAATTGACTCGATCACAAGTAAATGTGAATAGTTGCGGGCCGCTTAAATTATTACCGGCCTTTGTATATTTCTGCAGGCCACACCAGAACTGGAGTATGGGCGTATGAATATCGGAAGTCGGCCATCAAAAAGAAAACCAAGTGGTGGCATTGAATCACTCCGAGCCATTCCATGGATCTTTGCATGGACTCAAACCAGGTTCCATCTCCCAGTTTGGCTTGGGTTCGGGGCTGCATTCAAGCATGCCATTCAAAAGGATAGCAAGAATCTTCAAATGCTACAAGACATGTACAAAACATGGCCTTTTTTTAGGGTCACCATTGATTTAGTTGAAATGGTGTTTGCTAAAGGAGACCCGGGCATTGCTGCCTTAAATGACAAGCTCCTTGTCTCTGAAGATCTATGGTCCTTTGGAGAATTGTTGAGGGCAAACTATGAAGAAACCAAGGATCATCTTCTCAAGGTACAAATTTTAACATCCATTTTTGGCGAGTCAAACTAGTTGGTTAGCAGGTTGGTGGGTTTGGGTTGTGATTGGTCATTTTTTTAATATGAAATTGGTCGGGTTGGATTGGTCCACTAATTTGTCTCTTTTCCATACACCCACATCACCTGTTTCCCATTTTGCTAAAATTACTAATCTGTTTCGTTTAAGATAATACAAATCAACAGGTCAAATGGGTCAATCTAAAGTAGGCTAATGATATTCTCTTGTTGGGTTTTTAGATTGCTGGACATAGGGACCTTCTTGAGGGTGATCCCTACTTGAAACAAAGACTACGTCTTCGTGATTCATACATCACAACCTTGAATGTATGCCAAGCGTATACTCTAAGAAGGATCCGCGACCCGAACTATCATGTAACATTGAGGCCGCATATTTCCAAAGAGTATGCAGAGCCAAGCAAACCAGCCGATGAACTCATCCACTTGAACCCAACAAGTGAGTATGCACCAGGTTTGGAGGACACCCTTATCCTGACCATGAAGGGCATTGCTGCTGGAATGCAGAACACCGGTTAACCACATCATGCAGTTGTATCACTTTTGGACATCAAAAAGGTGTTTTCACGGCCATCAATACACATTTTCTTGAGTTGTTTTCTGGTCCCCATGGTCTTGTAAACCATGCTATCTGTTTCACTTTGTTGATCTTTTGCATTGCTGAAATTGTACTATAAGCACCATTGTTGGTGGTTTATCTGAGAAACTAATGACTCATTGTACACTTGATTACAAGTGATATATATAAATAACCGAGCTTTCGACTTATTTTACTTGTGTTGGAAAAACATTAATGTGGTTCTGAGATGGTTTATATGATGATTCATGTTTACTTTGGGGTATTGTTCGGGTCAGGGTAATGGGTTTTCAGGTTAGTCAGTTTTGGGGATTCATATTTACACCTAACAACTGACCACTAGAATATATCGGGTTGTTTGGTTCAGTTCGGGTTAGAGGTAGTGATGGTTTTCAGGTTAGTCACTTTAGACAAATGTTTTAAACACTGCCTGTTTAATGTATGTCATCAAATATATCATGTCATGCATCTGCAACCCTTGACATGTTGGTCTGTTCAAAAGAGAGGACTTCAATTTTTGGTCAGAAAAAATGCAGTCAACATGTCTCAACAAGAATTAAAATGAAGGAAAAAAACTAGGACTGATATATTACTATTCAAATGGTAGTTTTTCCTCTTATCTAGACCAAGGAAAAGATTTCCACCCATCCCATGAACCAAATAGTGTAAAGTTAAATCGGGTTATCCAAATAGTATACCTAAAACCTAATTAATCAGGTTATTCTAATAGCATACCTAGATTAGATCATTCGAACTGTGTAGTCGTGGATCCTAAAATTAGATATGATGAAAAATAACTACTCTTAGGCCATTGCCAATACCCATCCTTTTCCACTTGATCGTGTTTGTCACATCATCGTCACATCAATCTCGTCTCTCATCTCACATCTCACTATATCCCACTAGAAAGAAATACAAATATCACATTCTCACCCAACCCCTATAACCTTTTTCTCATTAATTCACTCACTCTTTAAAACACATACTCGTTTTCTCTCTCCTTTTCCGAGAGGATATGGGAGTCTGTATGGTTGTACCAATTTGGCTTCAACTCTTGGTACCGAATATGGGGTTGGGGCAGTGGTACCTCTCGCTACCGATCGCTAAAGTGAGGTGGCATCAAGAATCAGGACGATGTAGGTACTCCATTTACCCTTAAAGTAAAAAATACGATCAAATTAGTCGTGGAGAAATATTATAGTAACCCGACGTAACACATTATCACCTTTGGTTAGGAAGAGTGGAAGACGATCTTTTATTCTTTCCACATAAAAAAATTAATTCAACCACATAAGATACAATATCATTATAGCCATCTTACAAGTTGGTGAAACATTTTCTAATATAAGTAAAAGACTAATTGAGATAAAATATATTGTACGATCTTAACCTTTAATTTAACAAATCAATTTTAATTATACAATCTTGACCATCCATATATTTAAAATTGAAGAATCAATTTTAATATTTTTACTTTATTAAAACGTTGTTATTTAATAAGTTATAAAACGTTAAAAAATTTATATACGTTTTGTTACATTTTTAAGAATTATTAATATTAAATTTATTTTATATATTTTTTTAGTTAAAATCCATAATACAGATTATGATAAATTATGTATTACATATTGTGTTATAAAATTTATATTAACATTTTTAAAAATCTATTACACAAGTAATCAAATTTTAAAATATATTCTATAATATATAAAATATTTTCTATATTAATGATTATACATAATGTTTGGTGTTATAATCTTCTTAAATCTTAAAATATCTTTTTTGTTCACCCAGATTTACAAATAACGATTTACGTTTTATAACATTTCAAAATAACATATTTCATCAATTTCTTAGTTTTATCATTTTAGAATATTTTATAATTATTTTAATTTCTTTGTAATTATAACCTATAAATATTTAACTGAATTGCCGCTGATTGTAACAATAATGATCGATGACTTTTACAAGCTAGCAATACAATCACGTATCTTCGTATTATGATACCACGTTTCTACCTTTACGCCTGAATTGCCGTCTGTCGCCATTTTTTTAGTTTTCATTTCATTCGTGTTTTATAATTACTAGCATGGTACCAGCGTAATGCCATGACGATGAATAGTTTTTAACCGATAATATGTCATTTTATAGAATATAGAGGTATGTTGCTTGGCGAATAGTTTCTATTTTTTCCATCAACTCTTTTCTTTATTAACAAAATTAAAAAAAACAACAAAACAACCATTTTCTTTCTTTTTTGTGGATGAGGAAGTGGATAATGAAAGAGTGCCTTAATTGGTGAGTACGTAAAGTAGAAGAGAAAAATGAAAGTTATTTGAGAGGTACATTACTATAGTTTCGAATTACTAAAATTTTGAAAGATTAAGTAAAGTATGAGAGAGTATTAAATGTATTATAATATCAGTTGTGTTTAATAAAGTCCATGTAAAAAACATAGTTCCAAAAATTTTAATATTCAATCACAGGTGATTCAGCATACAATAACATATGATTTGTAAAAAACATAGTCCAAAAATTTTTAGTATACAATCACTATAAATTAAGTATGAGCTATATTAAACATTTTTCATTATAATATAGTATAGAACTGATATATTTTTTACATTAATATTTAATATATATCATTTTTTAAAACAACCCAAAACATCTTATCTAATACAAATCAATTGATTACATGAAAGTTGCCCTTTCGGTTAAGGTACGTAATAGAGTGTAGTGACTAGTGAGTTTAGGGTACGAGTGTGTGTAATAAGTAATAACGTTGTGAAGCATCTATGCAACACCCAACCATATATAAATAATGATGTCGGTTTTCTAAAAGTCTGCCCCCCGCTTTTCCACCGTTACCAATTCATCAAGTCAAAAGTAGATTCTTTGATTCTTGCATCTTGTCTTAAAATGAGCAACTATTTCTATTATAGTATTATGTTAACTTTTAAGGGGCGTTTGGTTCATAAACTATAAATTCTAAGGATTTGTTTGGTTCTCTGAGTGAATATGAAGGAATTGAAATTTGACCAAGGAATTTGAATTCATTGGAATTGAAATCCGTGAAAAACTATATCTTGTTTGGTTAGTAAATATCGGAATTGAAATCTAACCAAAAATAAATTAATTCAATACGTATAAACCAAAATAAATTATACTAGCAACCGCTCACCACCCCTACCCTTTCCACCACGACCACCACCACCACCACCGTCACT
>JAUEJL010079513.1:0-15434 GCA_032274825.1 Drosophyllum lusitanicum
AAATTACTAGAATAAACAAATAGAAAATATCTAAATAGCCATGCACGTGCTAAGCAAGTTGGTGTTGACTTTCAATACTCCCTCTCAACATCAACTTTGATCATTCCCATCTTCTCACAGAAATCGATTATCTTCTTCCTTGACAAACCTTTTGTAAACAAGTCAGCCACTTGTTCATCCGTTTTAACATGTAATAGATCGATTTCTCCTAGTAACACTTTCTCACGAACAAAATGGTAGTGAATCTCCACGTGTTTGGTTCGAGCATGAAACGTTGGGTTCTTGGCAAGCTGTATTGCTGACATATTATCACACATAAGGGGAACTCTGTAATCCACCTTTTGATTCACATCCTTTAGAAGTTGCACCAACCAAACACTCTCCTGGGCAGCCATAGCTGCAGCACGGTACTCAGCTTCCGTCGTAGATAGAGACACCGTCGGTTGTCTTTTACTACACCACGAAACTGCACTTCCTCCTAACAAAAATACATAGCCGGTGGTAGAACGTCGGGTGTCAAAATCACCGGCATAATCTGCATCACAGAACCCGGACAGTTTGCAATCGAGCTCCCTCTTGAACATAACTCCATAGCCCAAAGTCGACTTAATATACCGCAACACCCTACGAATGGCATCCAGATGTGGTTTCCTCGGACCTTGCATAAACCGACTTAACACACCCACCATAAAGGCTATGTCCGGTCTCGTCAACGTGAGATATATAAGACTTCCCACAATCTGTCGGTACATCCTTGTATCTTCGAGCTTCTTGCCGGAATCCACACTAAGCTTGGTATTAACATCCACCGGTGTGAGAGCAGGCTTGCAATCAAGCATACCAAATTTGACTAACAGAGTGGTAGCATAACGGTCTTGATGCAACAAGATACCATCAGTAGTATACTTAATTTCCAATCCAAGAAAGTACCTCAAACGTCCAAGATCTTTCATATGAAACCGAGTACATTGATTTTCTTTTAATCGTTGGATCACTTCTTCACAATCACCGGTGATGATTAAATTATCAACGTAAACTAGCACCACTGCTACCTTGTCTCCAACAGATTTCACAAACAAACTCACATCTGCAGTAGTACTTGAGTAACCATTATGCTCTAAGAACTCGCCTATCTTCCCGAACCAGGCCCTTGGTGATTGTTTAAGGCCATAAAGTGCCTTCTTCAACTTGCAAACGTGATCTGGATGAGTCACGCTTTCAAACCCTTTTGGTTGTTCCATATGGATGATATGATCAAGATCTCCATACAAAAATGCATTGCTTACATCCATCTGCCAAAGGTTCCACGACTTACTAGCGGCTAGGGCTAAGAGGACTCGTATAGTCGTTAACTTTGCTACAGGACTAAACGTATCCTCATAATCGAGCCCATACTGCTGTGAAAAACCCCGGGCTACCAGACGGGCCTTAAAACGTTCCACCGAGCCATCAGCTTTTCTTTTTACCTTGTAAACCCATTTACATGAGATAGGGTTTACATCATTAGGTTTTGGAACAAGCTCCCACGTCTGATTTTTAAGCAAGGCTGACATCTCTTCCTCCATAGCTATAACCCATTCTCTCTTAGTACATGCATGCTCAAAACAATCAGGTTCAAAAATCTCATCTTCGACAATTGCTGCATTAGCATATTTGGGATTAGGTCTCCTTATTCTTGTTGATCTTCTTAGACTCGACGGTTCAGCTTCGTTGTCTCCATCATGAGAAGTATTGGACACTCCTGTTTGCCATGGTTGCTGCCCTTGATGGTGAGTCACATCTTCTTCCACGATAGTGTCACCTTCATTAACATTCAGATAGGTTTTAGACACTTGTAAGCCTTCTTTCAACACTTCAGAATCAGGCAGAGCTTCTTGATTTTGTGACCACCATGATGATGTCTCGTCAAACACCACATTTCTTGACACATAACATCTTCCATTGTTTGGATCGCAGCACCTCCAGCCCTTTCTTTCTTGCTCGTACCCAACGAAAATACACCGTATTGCTTTCTTTTCCATCTTATGACGCATGTGATTCGGTACAAATACATAACAAACACAACCGAAAACTCGAAGATGACTAACATTGGGTTTAACTTTGATAAGTTTTTCAAATGGAGACACAAATTGCATACCTTGTTGTGGGATCCGATTGACAACATAGGAGGCTGTTCTCATCGCTTCTGCCCAAAACCGACCCGGAACATTTTTGTCATGTATCATACTTCTACAGGTCTCAGCAAGATGGCGATTTTTACGTCCCGATACTCCATTCTGTTGCAGGGTATTAGGACATGTTAATTGCCTGCCAATGTTGTGCTCCTTCAAGTAATCAACGAACACTTGGGCAAGGTATTCTCCACCGTTATCAGATCGAAGCTTTTGCACCTTCTGTCGAGTTTCCCTTTCTGCATCAGCCTTGAATTCCTTAAACTTACTGAAAGTTTCAGACTTGTCCTTCATAAAATACACCCAAACAAACCGGGAGAAGTCATCAATAAATGTTACCATATACTTCATCCCGCCAACCGATGATTGTCTAACCGGACCAAAAACATCCGAGTGTACTAATTCAAGAGGAACCTTTGCATGATATGTAGCCTTCTCATATGGCAGTTGGTGTGCCTTGCCATATTGGCACCCAGCACAAACTAACTCCTTGCATACATCTAATTGAGGCAGTCCACTCACCAATTGTTTCTTCATCATCAAATCCAACTTGTCATAACTCACGTGACTTAATCGCATGTGCCACAAGTCTACATTCTGATTTCTTTTTGTTTTGTTAACATACGCCGTTTCTGCCGACATTACATAAATTGATTCTTCTCGACGCCCTTGCAAGACTGGATGAGATGGAGTCTCAAAGTTGGTGTATAACTTGACATTGTCAGGGCCAAACAACACATGATAGCCTGCCATAGTTAGTTGAGAGACTGATAGTAGATTCTTTTTCATACCTGGCACATGATAGACGTTCTTCAAAATTAAATCTTGCTTATTTGACTCTGGACAGAAGGTAACATCTCCTACGTGTGCTATTTGCAACTTCGAATTATCTGCAATCACCACGACCCTACTTCCACCATAACTGATCGTGTTTTGAATGACCCGTTTCTCACCGGTCATGTGATTTGAACATCCCGAGTCAACAATCCAACCATCTAGCTTGTTGTTCTGAGGTTCCATCGTAGCCGTAAGTGCCAAGATCTCTTCCTCTTGAGCAAAATGGGCTTCGGCGTCCCAAGCAGCTTCTTCTTGTGTCGTTGCTGCATTACTTTCTTCCGATGGTGCCGATCTACAATTTCTAGAAATGTGGCCTCGACGACCACAATTGTAGCATTTGAATGGAAACTTCTTACTCGAGTGTTCGGTTCGTTGCTTTTCATTTGATTGTTCTCCTTTCTCCGAGCCCTTCTTCTCTGATCCATGGCCTTTATTCTTCTCATAATTCTTCCTGTTGGCAGGTTGTGATTTAGACCATAACTTCCCCTTGCCCTTTTCCACATAAAGGGCTTCTTCTTCGGTCTTCAAAGAGACATTGCCCATCTGCTTTGCAAGTGACTCTTGCCCAGCAAGAAGATTTTCAAATTCAACGAGAGTCGGTTGAACGGGCCACCCTTGTATCGCTGCTACGAAGCTACGAAACTCGGGCTTTAAACCATGGATAATGATCCGTTTCATTCGAGACTCACCGATACGGGCTTGGGGATCTAGTTCACCAATCTCCCTGCATGTAGTCTTCACCTTGTGAAAGTATTGAGGAATGGACATCTCTTTTTGAGTCATCGAGAGCAACTCGTTTTCGAGAAGTTGCAACTTTGTATCATTCTTCTTCGAGAACAAGGCTTGAAGAGTGTCCCATGCTTCCTTAGGAGTCACCACGTCTCTTATGTGCTCAAGAACATCCTCTTCCACGGTGGTCTTAAGGATAAACATCGCCTTCCTTACTTTAACCTTCCACTTCCGTATTGTCCCCAAGTTGTCATCCCGTTCCGGTTGTCGTGTCTCATTACCATTAACAACCTCCCACAAATCTTGACCTTGCATATACGACATAATGCAAGTCGCCCAAGTGTTGTAATTCTGGTTATTGAGTTTCTTGACACCGCCTACAACTTGGAGTTCAGCCATCGATCAACCTGGCTCTGATACCAGTTTGTTAACCTGGTGAAGACTTCTATCTTGTACACAACAAGTAGCCATAGTAGAGAACAAAATCACAACAATACACAAACTGTGTAAGTTTTCTCATTAATCCAAAAACAACAAACAAGCTACTGCCTTAAACGGCTTACACGAAAGGAAAGAGAAAACAAATAAAAAACTACCCACTAACTACATCATGGACAATAAAGTAAATGCCACTACTGCATTACAAAACAAACTGAAATTACTAGAATAAACAAATAGAAAATATCTAAATAGCCATGCACGTGCTAAGCAAGTTGGTGTTGACTTTCAATAAATGAAACCTCACATCTATATGCTTAGTTCTTCTATGCATCACCGGATTTCTTGATAGCTTAATGGTTGAGCTATTGTCACAGAAGATTTGAAAGGTCTCACATTCTTTGTCATCAAAATGCCCCAACAATCCTTTTAACCACACACAGTGGCACGCACAGGTAGTTGCTGCAACGTATTCGGCCTCCGTTGATGATAAAGTAACAATAGATTGTTTTCTTGAGCTCCAACATATTGCAGCCCCGTTCAATAAAAACATGTATCCGGAAGTGCTTCTTCTATCTTCTGCGTCTCTTGCATAATCACTATCGGTAAATGCTTTCAAATCTACATCATTTTTTCCTCTTCCATAAAACAACCCAAAATCTAATGTGCCTTTCAAATACCTTAAGATTCTTTTTACTGCCATCAGGTGATCTTCTCTTGGTTTAGCCATAAAACGAGATACCAAGCATACTACATACATCATGTCGGGCCTTGTAACGGTCAGGTACATTAAGCTTCCCACCAATTGCTTGTACAAGGTACAATCCACCTCTTCTCCTCTTCCCTGCTTGGTTAAGATAGTACCTGGAACCATGGGATTTTGTACATAATTGCAGTTCCACATCCCAAACCTTTCTAAGACTTCCTTTGCATACTTCTTTTGACACAAATGAATCCCTTTTGAACTCTGATGAATTTCAACCCCAAGAAAAAATCTCATCATTCCCAAATCAGTCATTTCAAATTCCTGTTTCATTGACTTCTTGAATTCTTCACATAATAAAGTATCATTCCCAACATAAATTAGATCATCAACATAGAGACTTACAATGACGAGTTTTTCACCGACCCGTTTGGCAAATAACGTGTGATCATAGCTGCTTTTCTCAAAACCTTCTCGCTTGAAATAACTTTCAATCCGACTAAACCAAGCTCTAGGAGCCTGCTTTAGCCCATACAAGGCCTTCTTGAGACGATACACTTTGTTTTCATCTCCCTTTTTGATAAAGCCTTTCGGTTGGTCTACGTACACGACCTCTTTCAGCTCTCCATACAAGAACGCGCTTTTAACATCTAGTTGGTATACATTCCAGCCATTGTGTGCAGCTATGGCTAACAAAGTTCTGATCGTATCCCACCGAGCAACTGGTACAAAAACCTCACCGTAATCAACACCTTCCTTTTGGGCATACCCCTTTGCGACAAGTCTTGCCTTGTGTTTGTCAACTTCCCCGTTTTCATTCAGCTTGGTTTTAAAGACCCACTTGACCCCGATCGTCTTTATGCCTGCTGGTGGAGATACTAGTTCCCAAGTCTCCTTTTTTTCAATAGCTTGCAGCTCCTTTTTCATTGCTTCTATCCACTTTCTTTCTGTAGCAGCTTCTTCAAAACTTATAGGATCATCATGTGAACTGAACATTGCCATATTTGCCTCTTCATCTGAAAACTCGCCCCCGCTTTCATAATTTTGCATCCAAACTGGTTGTCTCCTGTCTCTTCTTGCTGCTTGTGATGCTTCGGTTTCTTCTGGTCTCGTCCCGATTGTATCAACTGCTGTGGGAATTGTATCAGCTAGATTCTAACCATCAGTTGCACTAGCAGAGGATTGAATTATGTCTTCTTCACTTATTGTTTTCTCTTCTCCATCCAAGTCTAGAACTTCAAGTTTTGACTTTGCCTCATGTATGCTCCAGTTCCATTTTGATTCTTCATCAAAAATAACGTCACGACTAATGATTATTTTATTTTGAATTGGATCATATAGTCGATACGCTTTAGACTCTGTGCTTACACCAAGTAAAACACACTTGTGGCTTCTATCATCGAGTTTTGTACGTAATTGCTTAGGTATATGCACATGCGCGATGCAACCGAAAACTCGAAAATAATCAACGTTTGGTTTCAATCCGCTCCAACATTCTTCTGGAACCACATCATTCAGCGCACTTGTAAGACTTCTATTCAGCACATGACACGTCCACTTTGCTGCTTCCGGCCAAAACCGTTTTGGCATTTGTTTTTCTGCGAGCAAACATCTTACCATGTTCATTATTGTTCGGTTTCGTCTTTCTGCCACCCAGTTTTGTTGAGGGGTGTAGGCTGCTGTAAGCTGTCGTTTGATCCCGTGTTCCTCACAAAACTGATTAAAAGCATTTGACGTAAATTCTCCTCCCCGATCGCTCCGTAGACAACGTATATGACCACCCACTTCTTTCTCCACCAGGTTTTTGAAATTCTTGAACACATCAAACGTTTCATCCTTTTCTGCCAGCATGTATATCCATGTTTTACGAGTAAAATCATCAACAAAGACTAAAATATACCTCTTGCCACTTTGAGAAGTGGGACTTATAGGACCACAAAGATCTGTGTGTATTAACTGAAGTCTCTCTGATGCCTTCCATTCACTTCGTTTTGGTATGGTTTCACGTTGTTGCTTGCCAATGTTGCATACCGTGCATACCTTATCTTCTTCCTTTAACGGAGGCAGTCCCTTCACCAATTGCTTGCGTTGCATAGTTGCGATGGCCTTATTGTTCAAATGTCCGTATCTTCGGTGCCAATGATCTATATCAACTCCTTTGTCAACATTAAAGCAAGTGTTTGGAAAAGATTTCATGACTGCACTAACCAAAAACATTCGATTTGAAGTAATTTTAGTGGTTGAAATCAGTCCCTTTAAAGGATGGTAGATTTTACAGGTACCGGCTTCAATTACAAATGTCACAACCTTCTCTTGTAATTGACCAATACTCAACAGGTTCGTAGACAACTCAGGAACCAAAAATACATCAGTGATGGTTTGTGTTGTGCCCTCAATCTGAAGACGTATATTTCCCTTTCCCGTAACCGCTAACCGAGTGTTATTTCCAAGCTTTACTGTGTAGTTAAAGCTTTCATCAATCTGAACAAACCAGTCTTTGTTACCTGTCATGTGGTTGGAACATCCTGAGTCAAGATACCATTCTGTTTGAGTGTTAGCTTTATCAACTTCAGCATATGCCATTAAAACTAGCTCCTCTCCTTCATTATATTCAACATAATTGACACCTTTTGCAACATCGGGGCACTCATATTTAAAATGTCCAAACTTTTGACATTGATAACATTGAATGGTGGCCTTGTTGAAATCTCCTCGACCTCTTCCTCGTCCTCGTCCCCTTGGAAAGCTGCCACCTCTTGAGTAAGTACCTCTACCTCTGCCTCGTCCACTATTCGAGTCATGCTCAACGTCCAAAACGTGTTCGTCACTTCCTCGACGCCGCACCTTTTGCTCGTGCACCAATAAAGTACTATGTAATTCATCAACCGTTAATTCATCGACGTCCTTGGATTCTTCTATCGAGCAAACAATAAAATTGAAGTTTTCCGTCAAGGTGCGTAATATCTTCTCCACAATCTTGACATCATTCATATCTTCGCCACAATTTCTCATATCGTTGGCGACAACCATTACCCTTCCGAAATAATCAGTAACTGATTCTCCCATCTTCATTTCGAGGGTCTCGAATTCCCTTCGAAGTCTCTGCAACTGAGCACGCTTTACCCTTGCATTCCCTTGATACTTAACCTTCATAGAGTCCCATAGCTGCTTCGCAGTATCTTTATGAGTGATGGTCTTCAAGATAGACTTATCAAGGGCCTGAAATAAATAATTCCGAGCCTTCAGATCCTTGAGTTTTGCCTCATCCAGGACTTTCTGTTGTGCTGCCGTCAACACCTCTCCAGCAGCGGGTTCTTGATACCCACCTTCGATTACACTCCAATACTCCTTTGAACGTAGCAGGTTCTCCATAAGCAAGATCCAGTGATCGTAATCCCCATCAAACTTTGGCACACATGGAGTTTGAAAACTGTTGGAGTCACTCGCCATCTCTCACACTCTTGTGCTTTCCTCTCAGACACACCTGTGTGCAAACACCCTCAGGCTCTGATACCAATTGATGGATCAGAGTTATAAACTATAATATTCAAATAGAATTGCACGATTTATTCAATAAGAAGACGGCTATATATAGCCGTCAGATCAAACGAAAATAAGAAGAAATAGGAGCTAAAATAGCTGACTCATCCTACTAATTAGGAGCTAAATTCAAAGATCAAAAACTTATCCTTATCCCATACCAAGTCGGATATGACCTTAATAAATTCCATAACTAATTTTAACTATCTTAATATTGGTACCGTTAAATACTGAGCTACAAGCACTTTGATATAATAATATATTTAATAAAGATATCAAGACATATTGCAGAATTAAATAAAATGATAAGGAAAAAAACACTTAATAAACACATGTCCAAATTTCATGTGCGTCTATTTCTCTGATAATATATGAATCTGAATTAAGTTGATGAGAAATTTAAGTTTATACAAACTTACAAATTTTTGTTTTTTGTCACTATGCTTCACTTTGAAATAGAAAGAAACAGTATAGTAGGTTTTTATATAAAAATAAACTTTCAAGTTCAAAAAACATGGTATTATGTTTTTTAATCCTCATAAAGAAAAACTTATTTAGCATAGTGAAATTGTTTGGAGGTGTGTATGGGTATTTTGCTACAGGTGTTACTAGTGATTATTGAGGATTTGAGGTTTTTATTTTCTATAATTTCAAGTTCACCAGTATGTATAATACGACTGTCAAAATCTTTAAGAGATTATTGAAAATGCAATCCCAAAACTTCTCTTGTAGAGCTTACAAAAAACCAATCGAGATTATGATAAATAAAATTACTTATGAACTTTTAGCAATTCCTCGTAACCTGTATTATTGGTGGTGTTATTCATATTTTTAAATGTTGCTACCTATTTTTTTTATAAAGATTATCTATAGCTCAGCTTTATTACAGAACTAACTTCAATTTCAGATTTATCTTCATCCGTTTACTCGAGTATATAATAATGTTATTTGAAAAGGATTCTCCTCTAATAATACGATATTACAAATACTAATCCATCCTTGAAAATAAGCTTGCTTGCTTTTTTGGTTGCTGTGTAGTATTTTCCAATTAATAAAATAACGTAAGAATCTAACTTATTTACTATAAATAAGCCTTCTTATACATGGCCATTTAAGGTGTGGGGGTATTTCATGACCACACTCTTATTCTTTGCAAAAGAATGTTGCTTCATAACATTATAATATGAATGATTCTCTATACTTAACAAAGTTCAAAATTCTTCTTGTCTACTAAAAAACTATTAACATAAAGTTGGGGATCAAAATTTTCTCGATCTATTATAGAACCAAAATGAAATATTAACATAAACAATAAAAAGTACAATATTAAATTGAACTATATATGTTTAAAGTTATTTAGTAACGTTAGAAAAATGTTTTGACTCGCTTTTATGTAACAATACTAAAACTTGATTATTATTAGGCAATCTATAAAAACAGATTAGATACATATATGTAATAGATTTTGTTTTAATTTACTTTTCTGACAAATCACACATACAATTAAAAACTCGTTATTATATACATCAACCTGGTTTTTTCAAGGATTCGAAATACATGAATCCTTATATCTATACTATCTATAAAGCATTTACACATTTTAAATCTATTAATTTTTAAGTAAGTTGAAATTACTAATTTACTCCTTATTTAAACATATAAGTAAATTATTATATGGAGTTTATTAGATTCTTAAATACCATTTTTATAACTAAACCTTCCATAATAAATAATATTTAAAAAAAGTCAAGTCAATGTAAATTAATTTTCAACATACATGATATTAAATACAAAATAAAAATTAAATAAAAAGGATCTTAATAAAAAAATAGTTTAAATATTTTATCATATAATACATATTTTAATTGAAGTGTTAAAAAATACGTATAGCTAGAACTTATAAACCTAATAACATATAACCTAAATTTATAGACCTTTCCGGATTTTTTAAATGACTCGTGTAATCAAAACAAAAGGTTTAATTTATAGTATATTTAATATTCTTTTTGTTTCTCATTTTATTGTTTTTAAAAGTTTATTATAAAGAAAAGAGAAAGAAAAGAAAAGAAATGGAAAAAGGAGAAAGAAAATAGATATATTGCGAAACGAAAATTGTTTGATGTCATCGTAATGCATGAATATAATAGTCTTACGTTATAAAAAACGAACATGTTATCAAGTAGAAATTCTTTTTTAGCCGCTGCATTGCGCGGGTACTATGCTAGTAATAATAAATAAATATAACTAATTAATAGATATGAACTTAAATCAAGGAGTAAAAATAAGTTATTTAATTCTAATCTAACAATAATTGTAATGTTTGGATAAAAAAAGTATACACTTATAAAACAATCACAAAATAAAAAAAAAACAAACTAGTACCGTAATATCTATGCGTAGTTCGGGTGTATAGAAAAAATATCTATATACTTAATATTTAATCTTTTATACATTATTTTTATAAAAAAATTATAATATTTGAAAAGCTTATGAAAGTAACATACATCTATAAATAACATGAAGACACATAGAAACTATATATTTACCATAAAACATAACACATGTTATCTATCTATATATGTTTATTAAAAGAAAATTCCTTAAATAAATATTTAATTAACCAATAGGATCTCCTCACTTCCTCAATTTTGACTACTAATATTAGTAATACCCGTTTTTGTACATCAATTGGATTTTTTGGACCCGTTTTCTAACACACGCAAGTCATTCGTTTAGCAAGTCCCAGTTTATTTCACTTTCTTTGTCATTTAGTCTCTTCTTCGATAAGCTTCACAAACCCTAAAATCACCTTCCAATTTTGAGAGCCGTCTGCATCAAGATCAAGTATTTGGTAGGTAAGTTTCTTGATTCATTGTGATTCGTCATCATCTTCTTCATTCGATTATTATCTTCTTGATTCGGTTCGTATTAAAAAAATGTTACAGCGCCATTGATTGCATCAAGATCACGACTCTGGCTAGGTAACTTTCTTGATTCATATTTTTTTGATTTCATCATTTTCTTCTTGATTTGGTTGTTATTTGGGGTAATGTGAATCTCTTATACAACTACATCCAGAAAACCCTAAAGCACAAATCACCGGGCTATTACATCACCTGACTTTGATTTTGGGTAACTTTCTTTCATCTTATTTCGTTGATTACATTATTTGTTTGTTGAATCGGTTCCTATTTCTCTTGTATGTTTGTCGATTTTGTCATCATACTGTTTTTTAGCCGGATGTAATCAGTGTTTTCACCCGTTTAAGATCATCACAGATCCTATTTATCTTATATAAAGTATATGTTTGTCGATTTTAGCAATGTTTAACATATACAGTGTAGGATATGATCTACTTACTTCTATGGTTATTACTACTGCAATCTGTTCCGCGATTGTACCTTACTATATATATACCCAATTTTTCTGTTTTTTAAAGTATGTACATTGCTTACAAGGTACTTAATAAAATGCTCAAGTGAAAAAAAAACTTAATTTGTTCACTTTTGTTATACTTTATACATTATGGGTTATTTGTTATTATCAATTGTTTAATGAAACCCCAATTACAACAATAAATTTAGTTTCTTTGTTATATTCATTAAACATCAGGGCTTTTTTATTTGAAAAGGATTGTTATGGTTTCACTAATAGTTTGATAAACATTCGGTACAATGCAAAGGTAAAAATTTCTCTGTTTTTTAAATATATACATTGCTTACAAGCTGTTTGATGAAATGTTCAAGTGAAAAAAAGACATAATTTGATCACTTTTATTGTACTTTATACATTCTTGGTTATTTGTTATTATCAATTGTTTAATGAAAACCCAATTATAACTTACAATTAAGTTTCTTTGTTACATTCATTAAACATATGAGGTTATATTGTTACTTTGTATAAGAATTATTATGGTTCATTAATAGTTTGATAAACAGATCAATAAAATGCAATGGTAATTTAGCAACTCTTTCTTGGTTACATATTGATAATTATTTACAATTGCTACTAAACTTTCAGATGTGTTTTTTTGACCTTTTAAGTCTGATAAAAAACATAATTCTGGATGTAATTATAATCATGTAATAACCTTAGTATACTTTAATTTAATATAAAGTGATTGTTTCTACTTCAACCGAATGTTTATCTATAGATTGTTGCTACATAATCATGATATTTTCATCTCTTTATTTTCAACAAATTTAGGATTATGTACATTAACATGTTTTTGTGATTTGGCTGTGCGTAAAACATTAATGTTGTATTTGATAATGTTAATTTCCTATAAACACCATAATAAAATGGTTTGAACTTTGAATTACATTGGAAACAAATCTAACACAAATATAATCCTAAGAATATATTTGAAAGATCATAAATCACAAAAACCAGGAAAAATTATTCAAGCCTAAAATTCTTCATGTCTTCCTCGTTAAAAATACCATTCAAACCCGAATTCTAGATCTGCAACATAGACATCGTAGATCTAAAACATGAACATTCTATCTAAGATTGAAAATATGACCAAAAAAAAAATATTTATCAAAATTTAAAAATTCAATATCTTTAAAAATTATTTTCTAGATATGCTTTAATACTTTGCCAATATTTTTTGCTATGCTAGTTATATAAATTAAATTTATCATGTGCTTAACATACTTGTTTAAATACTTTATGTTTAACGTCATAAGCCATTATTTGAAAGACTAGAGGTTTTATATTTTTCTATAAAATATTCCTACTTATTCTCCTACTCACTAGATCAAGACATATGTCAAAATCAAAAGAAAATATTAAAAAAGAGAATGAGTGAATTCCACATGTTATAAACTAGTGAGTAAAAAGATGAAGTATAAAGATAAAGTAGGAGAATATATATATAATTGAAAGATTTGTTTAGTATCATATGTTCAATACTTTTCTAGAAAATAAAATGAAATGTACTATCAAGTGTTTTCAATTCATAATAAGTATGATGAATATTGGTAGGACGAATGATGTGGCGTTTGATCAAGGAGCTTAGGATCATCACTTCCATTTATTTGCGAGGTAGGTGTAAGAAGAATCTCACAGGGTTGTGGCACTACTTCGGGGAAGAGGAGGTAAGAAAACCTCATAAAAGTGAACACTATTGCACACAACTTCATGCTCATGAATCATGATATTGGGTTACACGTGTAATTTGTGTTAGTATTGCTCAAGTGTAATATTAAATACGTGACTTTGTTATGTTGGTACAACATTTTGTTAGTTTTAACGTTTTAAGAAAAAAATACTAGTCAAATTAAAGAAATAAAATGCTCACTAATTTAATATAATTTTGTAAGTTAAAAACATTTGAATATTAGAGTTGTTTTAGTGTAATTAATGTTAGAGAGAGTTTGACACCTTAGGAGAATCTCATATCGGCCATGAACATGAGAGGTGTTGGGTTTATAAGTAAACTTTAGCGTTGCATGACATAACGCATTTTGGGACCATAAGCATGGCAGATTTCATGAGAACTCTGTAGTTAAGCGTGCTTGGGCAGGAGCAATCCAGGGATGGGTGACTCCCTTCTCGTCTAGTCGCCAGAAACAAAGTCGTAAGCCAGTAGGACAGTGTGGACAATATTGTGTTTTGATAAGGCGGGGTGTTACATATGGTATCAGTACCGCTCTTGTGTCATTCGGGATGGAGGGGAAACCTCCTCTAGGACGATGAGTCCTAAGGGGGGTGTTTGTGACACCTTAGGCGAATCCCACATCGGCCGTGAACACGAGAGGTGTTTGGCTCATAAGTAAACTTTGGCCTTACGACACGTTTTAGGGCCACAAGCATGGCATATCTCATAAAAACTCTACAGTTAACCGTGCTTGGGCCGGAGCAATCCAGGGATGGGCAACCCCCTAGGAATTTTTTGTTTGGTTGCTAGAAACCAAGCCGTTAATCAGTGGGGCAAATTGGACAATATTGTGTCGTGATAAGGTGGGGGTGTTACAGATAGTGAGAAACAAGTTTAAACGAGAACGGATTTTGTTGCGAGAGCTATTTATAACACAATTAATAACTTATTAATAGAGGTATTTTTGTCATTTTTATATATTAACCCAGTCGTGAAATGCCTATGGGTGAACCGTTATTAATGAACGAGACTTGATTTTACCAATATACACCTAATTAACGAGTAATTATCATTATTAATCATTGATTTATTTTACCAAGATTCGTGTACTCCGCGAGAAGAATGTTCTTCCTGAAACCTTACCCTATATGTGTGTGTGTGTGTGTGTGAGGGGGTAAGGTTTAGTACAAAATTAACCTTTATATACAAAACCTACAAAACTAATCTTAGTCTTTAGATTTGGATGATCAATGGCTGAGATTATGACTGAATATGCTTTTTACGTAAATCGAATATGTAGTTTTCGACAGAATATGCAGTTGACGTAAATCGAATATGCAATCGTAATCTTAATCATTAATCATTTAAATCTAAAAGGTTGGAATTGGTTATGTAGGTTTTATATATAAGGCTAGTTCTATATTGATTTTTATTCTCTCCCTCCCTCCCTCTCTCTAAATATATATATATATATATATATATATATATATATATATAGGAGAGTACAAACGTGAATTGATTTTGGTGTTAGAATTACGTGAACCAATTTTTGTCACTTGATTAAAATAAATCAATGGATAATAATCTTAATATCTCATTAACGACGCATTAATAAGAAGGTTTTTAAGAAAATAAAACCTCACTCATTAATAAAAGTTCACTCGGACATAATTAAACCCTACTAATAAGTCATTAACGGTGTTAGAAACAATTTACGAACGAAAATAGTTATTGTTTGAAAATTTATCTCTATGTATATATTATAAGGGATGAGATCAAATAAAAAAAAATTAAAGTAAAAAGTGTAAGAGGAATGAGTATTTGATCATTTTTCGGTATATACATCAACTGATAATTGTTAGTTTATCATCTTTATTGATTAAAACTAGTTCTTCATCGATTTCTTTTTGAT
>JAUEJL010079524.1:0-15431 GCA_032274825.1 Drosophyllum lusitanicum
TCACATCACATCATTGTCTCTCGACATGTGGTTTTTGATGAAGATCATTTCCCATATGCTTCGTTTAATGTGCCCCCTCTAGTTCCGACTATGATGCATTCGTTGACGACCATACCTCCCCTACCTTAATGTCTGATGACCCGGATACCTTGATAGATGACTCTCCTGCTCGCGACGGTCACGACCATTCGCCTGCAGCTGCAGACTCACCCGGCAGAACTTCTGCGCCAGACACTGCCACTCCCAGCGACACTGCTGTTGCCTCGTCTACCTCACCTCCGCCGGCTGCATCCTCTACTCATCCCATGACCACTAGATCGCGCACTGGAAGTCTCAAACCTCGTCAGATTCTCAATCTCTCGGCGGTTGACTCTCTCTCTCCGATCCCAAAAACGACTGCTCAAGCAGTCTGTGATCCGAACTGGAAGGCAGCCATGGACTCTGAAATGTCCGCCTTGCTTTCTAATCACACATGAGATCTGGTTCCACCTCCAGCTAACGTTAACATAGTTGGTTGTCGGTGGTTATATCGTCACAAGTTTGATAGTCAGGGCCGTCTTGACCGGTACAAAGGTCATTTAATTGCCTAGGGCTTTTCTCAGCAACCTGGCCTTGACTATGACAAAACTTTCAGTCCGGTTGTGAAACCGGCTACTATTCGGACAGTTCTTAGCTTGACGTCAAAAATGCCTTTTTAAATGGTGATTTGTCTGAGGAGGTCTACATGAAACAGCCTCCCGGTTACGTTCATCCCTCCTATCCGAATCATGTCAGCCGGCTTCGCAAAGCTCTTTATGGACTTAAGCAATCCCCGCGTGCTTGGTTTCAGCGATTTGTTGTCTTCATCACCTGTCTTGGTTTCTCTTCCAGCAAATCGGATAGCTCTCTTTTTGTCTATCATCATGGTTGTGACACTATATACTTATTGTTATATGTCGACGACATCATTTTGACGGCCACCTCCCCAGCTTTGGTCACGCGTGTCATTTCTCGACTCTCCTCTGAGTTCAAAATGATTGATCTTGGTGCTCTCTCCTTTTTTCTAGGGGTCGCTGTCACTCACTCGTCCTCAGGTCTTTTTCTGTCTCAAACAGCTTTTACCCAGGATATAATCTCTCGTGCTAGAATGGATACCTGTAATCCCTGTTCCACACTGGCAGAGACAAAGTCCAAACTACCCTCTTCTGGTGAGCCAATATCTGATCCGACCCTTTATCGGAGTCTTGCTGGTGCTCTGCAGTACCTCACGTTTACTCGTCCGGACATCTCTTATGTTGTTCAACAAATCTTTCTCTTTATGCATGATCCTCGCGAACCGCATCTGAATGCCCTTAAACGTATTCTATGTTACTTAAAGGGTACTCTTTCCCATGGTCCTTTTCTCCGTCCCTCGTCTGTTGATCGTTTGGTGTCCTACACTGATGCTGATTGGGCCGGCTGCCCTGAAACGCGCCGGTCCACCTCTGGATTCTGCATTTTCCTGGGTGACTATCTAGTTTCTTGGTCGTCCAAGCAACAGCACGTTGTTTCCCGCTCCAGTGCTAAAGTTGAATATCGTGGCATTGCTAATGCTGTTGCCGAGTCTGCCTGGCTTCGCAATCTTCTGATCGAGTTGCGTCTTCCTCTTTCTCGTGCCACGGTTGTTTTTTGTGATAATGTGAGTGCCATGTATTTAGCCAATAACCCTGTACAGCATCAGCGTACCAAGCATGTGGAAATTGACTTACACTTTGTTAGAGAACGTGTTGCTTTGGGGCAAGTGCGTGTGTTACATGTTCCCTCGTCTCATCAGTTTGCAGATATATTTACTAAAGGTCTCCGTACACAGCTGTTTTTGGACTTTAGATCCAGTCTGAGCATTCAACCTCCTCCAGCTCCGACTGCGGGGGGTGTGTTAAATAATAAATTATAATTGTCTTTTATGTATAGTGTAGGGCCTCTTGTGTAAATACTGTGTTTATATATTTTGATAGATGAATGCAATATACCCTCAACGGGTTTCCACAATACGTAACACTAGTCTAGTGGAATAATAAAAGAAGAATTTTTCTTCTTTTTTCACTGTGTGGTAATTATATATATCTATTGTTCGCGGAACATGAATTGTGAAAAAATTATCTGTCTTAGATTAAAAATAACAATAAATCTCAGCCTTATAAATTAAACGCTAAATTCGGAAAGTTTGTTACCTCTAAATGGAACGTGGTAAAAATCTTTAAACCCATAAACTTGGTCAACAAATCATAAGTTAAAATCCGTAATTTTCTCCAATAAAAAAACCCTTGAATTTTTTTGGATTTGTTTCACGATTTTCGTACTCTCACGGACTCACCCTCTATTTCTTACACATATCGCCAATTCTTTTCATATCGAGTGTCTTACCAGCGTATTTACTCTCATCCACTCCTAAGATCGACAAAAGAAAACACAATCATCAGTTTATCACCCACGCCAAATGGGTGAACAATATGGTAAATTATGAAATGGGTCAAAATGGATTATTTAATAACACCAAAGTAAAGACGGCCATCAAAGAAGATGGAAGTCTTAAACCAGTGAGCAAACCACCGACCACAATCACACCATCTATCCACCATCCCCGTCTACCGATGACGAACTCTCGACCTTCACCATCACGTAACCACCATCATCTACAAATCCACTTGGAAGAAACCGAGCCACTTCCACCACATATATCCCAATCGAGTTTCGGGGTTTTCAAAATATAAGTTTCACACAAAACCCAACCCTATTGAACTTTGGATTAGTTGGGCTCAGGTCAATCGGGTTTAAGGTTTATAAAGTCGGGTTAATCAAGTCACGCATCATAAAAATATAGAGTTTTATATTAAAACCTTAGTGACAGTCGAAGAAATATATATTATCTTATAACCGACGTTTTTGTGGTGAATGATAATGTGAAATGACGTTCGATATAATGTTTTAAACTTGAGAAGATTATCATTTGCACACTATATTCAAAAAATATACGTGTTGGACTATTTGGACCCCTTGGCAGTCTAATTTGACCCATGTGATATGATATACGTGAGTGTATGACATGTATTGAAATTTGTAATTGATTGATGTGACATGTCGAGAAAATGGATCCGAAATATATATATCACATATGTCAGGTGTTGGATTATTGGTAGAGTGGAAGTATGAAAAAGCAGTTGCAAAACATATCGCTGCTCTTTTGCTGTTATGAAACACATATTTATCATTTGCAGTGTGCAATCAACATTTTAAAATACGGTCATAACATATCTTTCAAGTGAAGAAACAATTCTCATCATGTGGAAGGAAGCATACTACTCTATATATACATAAGAAAATTTTAATCGAGTTAGACCTAAACCAGAATAACAATATAAAAATCAACCCGAAACCAGGCATTATATAGACCCCGGGTTTGTCGGGCTAACCCGATTAAGCATTTTAGACTCTAATAAAGCAAACACTAATAAGTTATATTCAGGTTCACGTCAGGTCAGGTTAGTCACATTTGGATACTTTAACACCCCTATTCGCCACTATATTACCCACCATCATCTATGAATCCACTTGAAGAAACTACCACCTACTAACGAACCGTCACCGACAGCTGATTCCAACCACCATCTCAACCACAACGTCCTACCAAACAACGATAACACCGCCTTAAAAAAATTAGCAAGAAATCATGATTTTAAGACCCATCATAAGATGTAGAACTCATGGTAGATTATACATATTTTCATAAGAATATTCTTTGATTTAAGCCATTTGATTAATAAACATTTAGACTTTTGGTGCTGGTAAACACACACACACACACATATATATATATATATACTTGTGAGCACCTTTTGACACGTTCTCTTTATTTAAATATAAGTTTTACATGGTGCATTATATTTGCATTTCCGAAGAAAACAACATTTCAATTTCAAGTCTTGTGGGACCGTAAACAGAGTCACTTTCCTTTTGATAAATATGGGGAACCAAAGGGTTTTACTTTAGTGGATTTTTTTTGAAGTGGAAGCTTATTAAGAGGATCTTGCCCTTATTGAATATGAGCTACTTGGTGGGCAACTAAAGGTAACAATTTTATTACGATTCATGACTATTATAAACTTATTGTTGTAAAACTCCTATTTCAAGGTTGAGTACTCGTGATAAGATAGGTGACCTTACTAAGGGGGTGTTTGGGTAAGCTTATATTTTTTGGCTTAAGCTTTTTAGCTTACGAGCTTATTAGCTTATGAGCTTACTAGGGAAAAAAGTGTTTGGATTAACTTATAACTTATAAGCTAGTAAGCTTCTTTTAAAAAAGTGTTTGACTTAGTTTATTATTGTAAAATGACTAAAAAGGGTATTCTTACATTAGAGAATTTCTTTTAAACACCATTATTTTTTCAATCACCATTAGTTCAAAAAATTAGACAAAACTCTTGTTTTTTTAAACACCATTAAGAGACCAATTATATAAATAATCAAAATACATAACTTAATAACCCAATTATATAAAATAATCACACAACAGACACAATTCACATGATTCAATCTGAAGTTCAACATGATTCATTAACATGATAACCCAACATAGTTTGTAATCAGATGCTTATTATGTATAACCCAACACAGCACAGTAGGCAAATGAGATTAAAAACTATGATTCAATCATGTATAACATGATCTGAAGTTCAACAGAAGTTATTATAACAGTTTATAATCAAATGACATTAACATACTTGTGTTGGTAGTCCAAAATCAGTTTATAACCAAAGGCAATTTATAATCAAACAGTTTATAACCAAAGCCAGACATCCAAAATCAGTAGGTAAATGACACAGTAGGCAAATGAGTTTAAACCCAAAACACAGTTTAAACCCAAAATCAGTTTATTATAACAGTTTAAACCCAAAATCAGTTTATTATAACAGTTTAAACCCAAAATCAACTCAACAAGGCAAATAAATTAGTATTGATCGGAAGCAGTCGATGAACCAGGCAAATCAATTGGTAGCGATCGGAAACAGACCCAAAAATGATAGTTTAAACCCAAAAAAAAGTAACTTGTGAGAGGTACAGTCGAAGCAGGGCACAATCAATCGGAAGAATTGAAGCAGTCGATAATCAAAGAAACGATTGCAGACTTGATGCAGTCGATGGAGGTTTCGATCGAAAGCAGTCGAAATGTGAGAGGTACAGGTTTTGATCGGAAGCAGTCGATTTGAAGCATGGAGTCGATGGAGTTACAGTTTATATGAAGGGCTTTGATGGGGGAAAAGGCGACACATATTTGGGGGAAAGAGATGATATTTGTGGAAGAAAATGATGAAGGTTGCAAGTATGGGGAAGTCACGGTTACAGTTTGGGGAAATTCGGGAAAATATGTCTGTTATAAAAGGGGTATAATGGTAAATGCACAAAGATAAGCTTTTATGGGAGAAAATAAGTTGATTCAACTTGACTTATTGAAAATGGCTTATTTTTTATAAAAATAAGCCCATAAGCTTAAGCTCATAAGCTAAACCAAACACACAAAACCTAAGAAGCCCAAAAAATAAGCTAATAAGTCAATAAGCCCCAAAAATAAGCTAAAACAAACACCCCCTAATTATCGTCAAACTCGGCCCCAATTGGTCAAACTTTTGATGATTCGATCTCGGATTTTCTTAGTTTAATATAAACACTAATAAATATCAAAACCAATGCATAATAAATTGTCAACTACCTATATAGTCACCTAGTTCCCAGAATTTTAATTAAATGTTCATTTAAATGTCTTTAATAAATACTCAATCTCCTTGGTTCCCATATACATAATATTATAAACACTTAGTTTCCTTGGTGTAAAGACCTACCAAGTTTACTATAATTTTTATTGGGATTATAAAACTCTTTACACTAATCTTGAAGACTCAAGACCTATGAAAGATTTAGAAGCATCCTCTGTGTTCTTAATTTTCAAGAAATATGTGGAAGGATCCTTGGAAACTCCTACAACATTGTATATAATTCTTTATAGGAGAAAAGATCTAGATGTGTGTTATGGACCATCGGATTAAAACAATCATGATCGTCTGTTTTCATGGCTTGACAATATAAATAGATTGTGGTATCATATGTTGCCAATCACCTCTTGAGTTGTAAATTTCTCTTGTAAGCAAATCAATCTTATTCTATATCTAGCATTTCCTAGTCGAGTTTCCTTAAATCTTTACGATTACTGATCTTGATAGAGATTAAGAGCCTCAAGCAATCATGTAGACAACAAGTTCGTAATATTGTTTTCTATAATCACTACAACACAAAAGGTCATTGCGACGGAAAAATCCGTCACAAATCTGTCGCTATAGGCCTTTCGCGACGGATTTGCAACGGAAAAATGCCGTCCCAAAAAGGCTCGTCGCTAATTTTTTTTGCGACGGATTTGCGTCGGCGTTTTGTGTCGGATTTGCGTGGGGCTGTTTGCGTCGGATTTGCGACAGACACTTTGCGTCAGATTTGCGTCGGACACATCTTATTAACACATTATTAGTTTGCTAAAGATACACACTAGTAACCTTATAACCACCAAGTGCAGTCTAAACTTGTTGTGATATCTCCGTGAGACCTCCTATTGAGATGCATCATGTGCAAACACTTTGTCAAAAGTGAAAGGGATGCTTTTGACCTGCAGAGATGATACATGATATTATTTTCCAACTAAAAAAACTCTGTGAACATGAACACCCAGCCTAATAAAAAAATTACATGGGCTATAAATTAATCAGAACCTTAAACTAATAATGTGTTAATATGCTTTTCAAATTTAAAATCAATCAAATAAACTCATACCACTTTGATATAACTCAATTCCTCGGCCGGTCAATTCAACCGAAATGGGATAAGAGACAGTGGTTTATGCTACAGTACCATCATGAGGGATCAAAGGCCGAACTCTATAAAATACTTGAATGTTGCATTTAGGCTCTATAAAATACAAATTGGGATAAGAGACAGTGGTTTATGCTACAGTACCATCATGAGGGAGCAAAGGCCGAACTTTACAAAATACGCTAAAGCTTCCTTTCAGCTCATGCAATTAAAAACATCCAAATGTTTTTTATTTAAAGAATAGACCATTTTATGGACATGTCAGGTGGTGTCTAACACAAAACACCTTTTGTTGTGTATTTAATTTTGAAACGAAGTATATAATATGTCAAGTGTGATTATGAAAACGATTAACTGAAATGTATCAATATTATAATCTATATCTTAGAAAGAAGATAGTAGTTGTATGAATTAGAAGTACACTTTGATTATCCTCTTTTGGTTGTGGTTGATAGTTTCAAGAAGCTAGGTAGAAGTGTAACCTCATGCTTTGAGGTTCTGTCATATAATCCGAATATTTAAGCGGAATAATAAATTGGTGGAATAATGTTGCTAAAACATATTTTGTTGACTTGTAACGATGATAAATTTTATCAAGTTAAAATAAAAATGGGTGTTACAAGTTTTAGTAGATTTACTTAAGCTGAAAGTGGGTTTATAATATTTTGAGACAAAAGTTTATAAAAGTATATTGGTTGATTTTATTGTCGGTTGATATTATTCCTAGTTTCAGTTGGGTACCATAACCGGAAGATATAGATCTTTATTATTTTATAAGTGAGACTAATTAATCCTTATATTACTATTTTAAAGATATGTGAAGTTTAGTCATAAATAATTATATACTCTATATATGTTGTTATACTCTCTCTCTCTATATATATATTGCTGAAAAAGAAACTTAATTTGGATTTATAATCCTTGAATGCAATTGAAAAATCATTTAGGCCATTCTAAATCAAGTGTGAGTTGGTTATAAGAAACATTCTAGAGAAGCACCTGCAATTATCACATATTTTGCACATTTTACACACTCCAAACGCCAATCCCAAATACACAGTCATTTTGCTATATACAACCTAGGAAAAAGAAACTTTTTATACAACTAGTTTAATTAAGAACCCAATACCCATGTACACATGGGTGTTTGACAAGTAAAACTGAAACGGTAACTAAATATATAGAAAACACTTTTCAAGTACTTCATTGCGGCAAGTTCGTATAATTTGAGATGTAATGAAACAACATCCATTTGAAACATAATTTAGAACACAATTATCAAGATGCAATGAAACATTCATTTGAAAATGTAAAGATTGTAAAGCAAATGGTGGAGAAGAAATATTTGTGAGAGAGTCAAACTCACAACTATATATAGTCGTGCCCAAATTGGTGTGTGGGGCAACGGATCAAATTATGTAACTTCTAGAACGGGTGGGTTGGATCGACACACATACATCTTTGGTCTGGAAACAAAATAAACACCAAAACCAAACAAATGAAATTGGTAATAATAAGGAAATTAACATATTCCAATAGAAGCAAATTATAACAAAGGGTTTTCGAGAAAACACAATGAACGGAGGAGAGTTTTTGAGGGAATGAAGAAGGAGACGTGCCGGAATGTATTTTATGAAGGAGGGAAAAATGGGGACGATTGATCGTTGGTGAGCAGGAAACTCAAAAGCTAGCGATAGAATAGTCGGGTTATCAAATGTAAATCGGGTACCGTTTGAATGAAAGAGATCCGCATGTTTGTCAAAATGGAGCTTGCTCTTATTACGGTTAAAATTAGTCACTTAGAGAATTGAAAACATATCATTACATTATTGAAAACAACATGTTGTAAAATATGAAGTATTTGCCGTCACAAAATTACGCGGATACGATGCTAGCTAGTAATATATAAAGTCTGTACGTTTCTTTTAATTGCTTCGTGGACATAAGTATATATGTATATATATGCATTACCTAATATTTTATGGTTTTAACATAAATCATTCAATATAATTATGGACATTATAAGTATATACATGTTTTAATTAGCAACATAATTATGCTTACGAAATGCAAAGTAATGATCAATAATACTCTATATATACTTGATGATATTTCAAAATTAGGGGTGAGCATGATTCGTTTTGGTTCGGTTTTGGAACAAAACCGAAACCAAACAGGAAATTTCGGTTTTCGGTTTTGAAGTTGGTTTTCGGTTTTTTGTTCGGTTTTACAGCTTTTTTGTTTTAACCATCAAGATTTGAAGCCATACACTATCATTGAGAAGTTATGAAATTAAATATGATTAAAACTATATTAAAAACATCAATATGTGAGCCACCTATTTCAAGTTATATCAATTGCAATTGATACAAACAAAGTGTATGTCAAATTATTAAACTTTAAAGCCAAAGTTAAAACAAATCAAAACTCAAAGCAAATGGATAAATAATATATTAGCAAAACTAAAAATCGAGATAAACAACCAACTCCAAATGAATTGCATGCAGCTCATAAAAGTAGACCATAAAAATCAAGATAAACAACAAGAATTAATTTTTATATTAAGCTGAGAAGAAGTGAACTCGTAAACTCGACATGAAGTTATATTTACAATATTGTTCCTTGGATTGGTTCGCTTTGGTTTTTTCAGTTTTTTAAATTTCAAAAACCGACACCAAACCAAAAACTCGGTTTTGAAAATTTGAAAACCAAAACCGTCGGTTGCTATATTGGTTCGGATTTTTGGGTTTTTGGTTCGGTTTCGGTTTTTTCTGCTCACCCCTATTTCAAATGGTATTTTTGATTCTTCGTGTGGAAACACTTCACCAAAATTTAACGGTGACATCTCGAGATCCTTTGTTTGGAAACTCTTACACAGCCAGCATTTAACATCTTGTAGTGTGGTACATATGTCATTTACCTTTGATTAATATGCAATTCAGTACCGGTGGCGGAACTTAAACATTATTATTGGAAGGGGTAAAATGTAAGAAAAACCACAAATTACAAAGAAACAATCCTTAAATAAAAGAAAAAATATAGCCAACCACTCCTAAACTAAATGTGGACGTGGGGTGTATGTGGGTACATCTCCCACAAATCATGCAACCACAATCTACCGGAAACAACTATTAAAAAAAGCATGGCCAAACAAACACCAAACTAAAAATAGCAAGCAAATTAAAACCGAACCGACCCGTAAGTTATGACCCGGTATAAAGGATTAACCAACAAGTAGCATATCAAATCTATCATCAATTTTTGAATTCTATTTCTTTTCATGCATGTTCACATTTCATCAAATGATGATTAAAGAATGATGTTTAATCTAACATCACAACTTAACTCTAAATTTATACACTACTCATGGAAACTTTTTCCCATGATGTATGGTAACAACCACAAATTAAGTCATTAATTATTTTTTATCCGCATATATATCAGTTTTCAACTGATCGAATATCAATCATGCATGCCTATACTTACTAATTAATACTTCGCAAATGGCCGGTTGTTGATCATGCATATTGCTTCAAAATTCTTTGCTAATACTCATGATCTTGGTAAGTTTTTGCTAGCTAAGAACGATTCGAATAGAAGAAACCCTCTTTCGGGCTGGAACAAAGGGACTTCATGACCCGCTCCCCTCACTGTTGCAAAGGTTAGTCCATCATACACTTCAGTCCATCCTCCTACCTGTTATTACTTGACATCACATAATCCATATTTTATCTATATATATATATTTAAGTCCATTTTTTGATACATAAATAATTTATAAGAATATATATTGTTTTTATGGTCATAATTAAGGAGTGTTTGTAGCGCAACCCAACCTGCTATGTATAAACTCATATCAAAAGATGACATGTTTCAAACCGAATTGAACCCGAGCCAGGATATCCAACACATCTATATTGTTGAATGTATAAACTAAACTTAGTTTTAGATAGTTTTATGTATAAGTTTAAAATAGAAGTAGAAGTGGGGTTAGGGCACTGTGGATTACCACCGACGGGTTTACCACCGTCAACCACCAACCGCCGCCGTCACAACGGCGTAAGTAACCGTCGACGGCCGGAAACCGCCAAGAAACCGCCCTTTTTAGGCCTATATATATGTGTGTATGTAAACGAATGTACAAGTGTGATTTCTCAGATTAATAAAGCAAGTATCTTAGTGTATATCTGATTTTCGATCCAACATATATACCCGGCCACCTTTAGCTTTAAATTTTACAAATTATCAAGATTCGAATGGCTTGATTAGTACCTGACCATTCAAATACCATGGGTACCATGGAGTCTTAACCGTGAGATTGAGATGACTTAGTGAAAACCTTGTTGCAGTAACCGGTACAACCGAATCTGTGTCACCACTGTGTTAAACATATATATAATCTTTTTAGTTTTTGTTACATCTTTAGTACAAATTAACACCAATATTCTTTAATTTATGGTTGGCAATTTACCTAAATATCCATATTCGATAACCAGCTGCAATCAGTTTCTTGTAAGTTGGTAGCATCGAAAATTCAGAATCCTTCCAGTTTTCTAGAAGTTCATCACTGCAAAAAACAATCAAGAATCAAAATCTTTAACATCTCATGTCACATTTGACTACACTTTTTATATAAAAAGATCAACCTGCAAGCAGTCCACTTATATGAAATCCCTGTTACATTCGCGTGCATTGCACGCTGTACATCTGCGCGGTTATAATACTTCTCTGCACGTT
This sequence comes from Drosophyllum lusitanicum, assembly GCA_032274825.1. Lineage (NCBI taxonomy): Eukaryota > Viridiplantae > Streptophyta > Magnoliopsida > Caryophyllales > Drosophyllaceae > Drosophyllum > Drosophyllum lusitanicum. The sequence goes on from JAUEJL010079524.1 coordinate 11,605, forward strand.
TCTCGACGCAAGGATCGTAGCCTGAAATTCTTCTATGCACAAGAGTGTTCTTGAGCCTGTTTGATGTGATATTACGCGATGATGATTTATTACAAGAAGGTGTATAAATACTGTACTGATCAATCTCTCCAAACTCATAATTCCATGCATAATTGATTGCATTATCGCATTTTTCGGTGTATTTTGCTGATGTGAATTTGCATGAACTCGTAATTGATCTGTAGGTTGTATCTGATATGATTGAATGTGACCACCAATATTCTACTGTCCCTATGTTATCATATTTGTTATCTGTCACTGCATTTCCAACCTACATTCATCAAGATTTTGTGCATTCTTTGAGCGCATTAATTTGTGTCAAAAAAGCATTTTTGTCATTAGTTTAGTAAGTATGTTGGTAAGAAGTTAACTTACAATTATCCCTTTTAGATTTATGAATGGATTGGAATGATTCTTGTTGTAATCATGGATCTTTTTGGCTAATTGAGGAACATAATGACCTATCAAAAGATGTTATAATTATATGAATATCCAAGGTCAATTTAAGAATGACTTGTAATCTGTGCATTGGAAGTTGTACTTTAATTTGGAATTTGACTCTTTTAACCCTGAAAATTACGGGTAGTTGTTATTTAGGTCGAGGGTATTTTGGAAAAACACAAAAAACATACCTGCATAACTCTCTCCAGATATATAGAAATCTCTGTTTTTGTATTGTGGAAATCTTGACATCCATCTTTTGAGGAACTTGAGTGCGTCCCTTGCTGCATATATATAATCATATATAATGACTAGTAAATCATAAGGGTGCTACTATTTATATACCTCCTCTCTTATATACCAGACATGTCATATCAATTTATTACAATTTCAATACATGCCATACACTTTTATATATATATATATATATATATATATATACACACACACATATACATGAAAGAGGTCAATTTAAATTATCAAGAGAGTCCAAATTGAATCACCCAAATCATAAATATAACTATACATGTTTTATACAAGGTGATTGCATAAAGTAAATAACATGTTTTAAACTTAAAAATAGTACAAATATATATGTTTTGAAATAAAAATACATGCATTTGTTAACAACATATATGTTAATAAAATAATAAATAAGGAATATGAAATATGAAATATAAAAATAATAACTACAAATATATATATTCTTCTGTTTCGTCACTTGTCTTGATGTTGTGAATAGAAATATAAGTAAAAATATACCGGTTCTTTTGTCTCCGGTATCTCTCATGTTGGAGCTCGTGTTGGTGTACGAGAATCCCACACCAGCAGGAGATTCCAGAAAAAGAATGTTTGCCTCTGTACGTGTTAATTATCATGCATATAGTTACCAACGACCAATTAATATTTATTTGAAAATCTCATTATTAATATTATTATTTTTTATTTCAAAAAAAAGTTGAAAATGTAAATAAAGAAGTAACTGCTTTCACACCTTTGTTCCATGAATATTTATTGAGATAGAGGGAAGAGGCAATTTTGTTAATTCTGAAGGGTCCAATTTCTTCGGATGCTCCATATGCTATTGATGAGCAACCTGGTCCTGTATTTATAAATACATATGAATTAAATATGTTTCAAGTAATTTTATATTATTTTTAAATTATTAATTAATTTATTGTATTGACAGGTCATATATATACTCATATATATATATATATATGTCCAAATAGTTTCACTCTTGTATTATTTATATATATATATATATATATATAGTAGAGATATTGTAAGAGGGGATAAATGATAAAAGGTGTAAGAGGGATTCTCAGCCACAAGATTTCATCAAAAGTCAACAAAAAATGATCAATATTAATTAAATGTAACTGCCAATTAAAAAAGGGTTTAAGGGCAAAATAGTCAATGTAAAATCAGTAACCACATCAAAAATATATTACCTCCTAAAACTAACATTCACGCCTGATGAAGACCCCAAAGAAAATTGATGCACAATATTTTTTTATGAAGATCCCATTTTCAATGGATGCAGAGCACAATGAAACCCAAAATTTGATAAATAACAGTACAACAAATATTCATCAATTTTTAATGGGTAAACACTTCTTTTTTGAGTTAAACACGGATTCTTCACAAACAAGTTTGATAAACACAGAATACCACTACCAAAATTTGACGCATAACAGTACAACAAATATTAATCAATTTTTAACAACAAACTGATGAAGCACGTGTTTGGATGCAAAGTTTTTTGAAACCCAAAATCGAGCCATTCTTCGGATCTGATGCAATCGATGATGGAGGTAACAGGTCGCTGGGGTGGAGGAAGGCACCGTCACTGGGCCGATCATCCCATCGGCGACTCTCATATTGGGGGTGACGGCAAGCAGTTGTTTAGGTTATGCGGAGGTGGACAGAGGAAGGCACCGTCGTTAGGCCGATCACAATGATGCACACAGATCAACCGATAACGAAGACTAACAAATTTGATGATTTGTTGCAGCGGTGAAGTCAGACTCCGGCGACTTGGATCTTTGGGATGACGGCAGATGGCGATCTTAGGGTATTTTGGTGGAACCATGATTTGATTTTTGATTTATGAAGAGAGAGGGGAAGGTTTCCTTTATTTAAGGAAACTTATTTAATTAATTTTAATTACAATTATAGAATTCCTATTATACTCTTTTATTTATGATGCCACGTGTCACTCTCCTAATACTTCTTACATAAAAACCACTCTTATTTGATTCTAATTTTATATATATAGGGGAAGGTTCAAACGAGAACTGTTTTTCGTACGAGAACTGCGAGAACCAATCTTGGTCATTCATTTTGGATAATGGAATTCATGGATGAAGAGCGTGGGGGGATTGAGTGCGGCAGGGTGCATGTAAGGAATTCATGGGTGGGCAATCCAATTGAAGGAGGAGGAATTGGACGGCTAAGATTAGTTCTTGCGGTTCTCGTACGAAAAACAGTTCTCGTTTAAACTTTTTCCCATATATATATATATATATATATATATATAGGTAGGATCAAATGAAAACACCTCCTAACGTGAGAATGTGGAGAACAGTTTATAGCACTTGGATGATCTTTATTTAATGGCTGAGATTAATCTTGGTTAATTAAGGTATATTGAATTTTAATAATTTGATTTAATTAAGGTAGGTTTATTTTAGATCTCTTATTTATTTAGTTACATGATTGAACTATAAGTGTTCTCATCGTTCTTAATTTAACATGTGTTCTCACCGGATCCTATATATATATAAATTTATCATCTTTAAAAAATGAAAAAGAAGCTGGCTAGCACACCTGGATAAGTGTTCAATGTTATGACAAGAGTGTGCTTTTAATTATCACATTCTTGGGCAACAGAGAATTGAAGCTACCCTCCTAGCTACTCCTCACTCTCCCTCTCATGAGTAATTAAATTCATACATACTCATGACTGTATTTGCATTCACACGCGCGTATTAAATTTGACAAGATAAGACACATTCGCAGTATATATATATATATGATATGTTAATTGCTCGAGCCTATTTTTTAATTACATACAGAAAGAATAAATGTTAATTAATATGATCGATCTTTTTTTTGTTAATTACTTTTTTCCATCTGTTATATATGTTTAAAAACTAAACTTTAGTGTACATTGATTAAATGTACATAGTTAAGGGTTAAAAACATAGTTGTATATATATTACGATATATATGTGCGTATTAATTATAAGCTGTTAAAAAAAAGTAGGTTTTCATTTTTTACCTGGACCGTTGAGCCACTGCCTCTTGATGGTGTAGGATCTATATATCTATATCTATATATA
>JAUEJL010079535.1:0-15430 GCA_032274825.1 Drosophyllum lusitanicum
CAGTTGGTCTCCATGGATTTGTGTGGACCAATTCAACCTACAACACAAGCAGGCAATAGGTATTTTATGCTTATTGTTGACGATAAAACAAGGTTTATGTGGGTTTACTTTCTGAAAAAGAAGGATCAGGCCTTTGAGACATTTAAAGTTTTTAAGGAAAAGGTGGAAAATGAATTTGGTCTCAAAATTAAAACCCTAAGGTCTGATCATGGGGGGAGTTTACTTCTCATGAATTTAATACCTTATGTGAAAAAGAGGGCATAGTGAGACTGCTAACAACGCCTTATTCACCTCAACAAAATGGGACTGTTGAGAGAAGGAATAGGACTGTGTTGAATATGACTAGAAGCATTTTAAAATCTATGAAAGTTCCACAGTATCTCTGGGCTGAGGGTGTGAGACACTCAGTGTATCTATTGAATAGAATCCAAACAAAAGCTCTCAAGGATAGTACACCATATGAGGCTCTAAAAGGAAAGAAGCCTAATTTAGCACATTTGAAGATTTTTGGTTGCGTAGGGCATGTAAAGATTATTCAGACAGGGTTAAAGAAACTGGATGATAGAAGCAGGCCTATGGTATATTTGGGAGCTGAGAGTGGAACAAAAGGTCATAGAATGTTTGATGTTTGTAACAACAAGATAGTAGTAAGCAAAGATGTCCAGTTTGAAGAAGGTAGAAAATGGGATTGGTCAGGCTGTTTTGATAGGGCTGCACAAGATGGATCAGGTTGTATGGAATTTGTGGTACAAAGTGATAATTCTTATATGGTTGAAGGGTCTAATCAGTCTAATCAAGTTGATACAAGCATAGCAACTCAAGTAGTGAACCAGGTAACTCAGTTAATGAAGAGAAGGTAACTCAGTTAATGAAGAGAACCTGTCTCAACCAGATAGTAACCAAAGTTCACAAGAGCAGGTTGATTTGAGATGATCTACCAGAATTCCTACTTTATCATCTAGACTTAATGATTATGTATTAGATGGCAGAGTGAGGTATGCTGCTAATAGACAAGAGGAATGCGAACTTGTGGAATTATTGCTTGCACAAGAAGGTGAGCCGGTGACATTTCAAGAAGCAGTTAAACATAAGGAGTGGAGGGCTGCAATGAATGATGAAATCCAGGCCATAGTCAGAAACAAAACATGGTTGTTGACTGATCCACCACTAAATTGTAATCCAATTGGGTTAAAGTGGGTTTTTAAACTGAAAAGGGATGCATTAGGAAATGTTACTAAACACAAGGCAAGGCTAGTTGCAAAGGGTTATGTACAACAGTTAGGAGTTGATTTTGAAGATGCATTTGCACCAGTGGCCAGAATTGAAACCATGAGACTAATTTTAGCTTTATCTGCAAAAATGAAGTGGAAAATATACCATTTGGATGTTAAGGCAGCGTTTTTACATGGTGAGTTGAAGGAGAATGTTTTTGTAAAACAACCAGAAGGTTATGTGGTCAAAGGCAGTGAGTATAAGGTGTACAAGTTGACAAAAGCTTTGTATGGGCTTAGACAAGCTCCTAGAGCTTGGAATCTTAGATTGGATGAAGTATTAAAGGAGATGGGATTCAAGAGATGTAAAAGAGAACAGGCCGTGTATGTTAAATCTAAGAGTAATTCACTTCTAATTCTGGGAGTTTATGTAGATGATTTGTTGGTAACAGGAAGTGAACAACAAGAAGTGGAATTGTTTAAAAAACAAATGAAAGATAAGTTTGAAATGACAGACCTTGGTTTGCTTTGTTATTACTTGGGAATAGAAGTTATGCAAGGTAAAAGTGGTGTTATGATCAAAAAGTTAGCTTATGCACAGAAGTTGGTTAAATTGGCAGGATTGGAATAGTGTAATGAGACTAAAATTCCAATGGAACCAGGTTTGAATCTCTACTTGACAACTGACAGTGAAAAAGTGGATCCAACATTGTATAGAAAGCTGGTGGGATCTCTGAGATATTTGACACAAACAAGGCCAGATATCAGTTTTGCTGTTGGATATGTAAGCAGATTCATGCAAGAACCTAAAGAAAATCACTTGAAGGCTGTGAAACACTTGATCAGGTATATTAAAGGAACGATGCAGTTTGGAATAAGGTACAAAGTAACAGTAGGGGGTGGTTTAGAAGGTTTTAGTGACAGTAATCACTTGACAAATACTGATGATGGAAGAAGTACATCAGGCAATGTGTTTTATTTTAATGGGTCACTAATTTCTTGGCAATCTCAGAAGCAACAAACAGTGGCATTGTCTAGTTGTGAGGCTGAATTTATGGCTGCTACCTCAGCAGCATGTCAAGCAGTTTGGTTGCACGGTTTGTTGGAGGAGATGACTGTTTGGAAGCAAGAGGTGGTTACCTTGTATGTTGATAACAAATCAGCAATAGCTCTTATGAAAAATCCTGTCTTTCATGGAAGATCGAAACATATTAGTACAAGGTATCATTATATAAGAGAGTGCATTGAAAGAGGACAAATAAAGGTTGAGTTTATTTGTGGTGAATTGCAAAAGGCTGATGTGTTGACCAAAGCTCTACCAAAAGAAAAGTTTGTGGAGATGAGGTTCTTACTTGGCTTAGAAGAGTTGAGTGGTGATCTTTGGAATTAAGGGGGAGTATATTAGAAATGTTAATTCCAAAGTTAGAAAGTTAATAAAACTTCAAGGGCCAAATGTGTCATTCCTGAAAGTAGTCTGTTATAAATAATTGGAGTCTGTATTCATTCCTTAGGTTTTTCAATTTTACGTTCAAGTTCGTTAATTCAATTTCATCTTTGTTCTTCAAAATCTTGTTGATTAAAATCTTGGTACCTATCTTCACTCATAACCCCTAAAAGATTAAGGAAAAGGAGATCACCACGAGGTTTTAGAATAAGAGAGTGTTAAGTTGTACTATTTTTGGTTAATATAATTGCAATAGATAAGTTTTGGTTAGTATTGGGTTTGACCATTAAGCTATGTTTGATATTGAAAGTGAAAAGAATAAAGTAGATTGCTCATGTTTAGAAGAAAGGAAATGTAAAAATTCATAATTTCAAAAGCTAAAGGGTTAAAAAAATGACGAGTTACTTTACCTGGAATATGAAAGGAAGACTTAATTGAGATAAGTATAGATCTAGCTATGTAAGTGAGATTGTGGTGTATGTACTCTGAGACAACTTTTAAATAAATAAACTTTTGAAGTTCAAAAAAATAGTAATTTTGATTCTTTATTTGGATTAGCAAGTAAAAACTTCACTCAATCCTATGTAAAGTAGAGATTATTCATTCCATGAGCAATACATAGCATGATAACAAATCAATTGCATATGGTCATCTTACAACAATTTGGAGATAAAGGAATAGCAATACTTGGGGGTGACTCCACATCTGATCAGGTTTTTATGCTTTCACCACCTATGTGATAGTCATTTGCTAATCTTGCTCATAACATTAGGTTCCTTGACAGGAAGTTTATTTGAATCTCTGACTATTTGTCAAATATTTTTTTAAACAATCTTGTAGGCTAGTTCAGTAGTTCCAATTCCATTGTAGAATTGTAATTACGACACTAGTTTAACATGTAAAAATATTAAAACAACTTGGGGTATTTTTTTAGTTGTTTGCCCAGGGCATCAGATCATAGCACTTAGGACCGGCCCTGGTTTCATATTTGCACCATAACATGGGTTTTGTTCTTGATGTTAGTTTCGTTCTTCAAGATGATATGCAAATTATGTTCAAATTTTTTAATACAATTGGTTTGGTTTTGTGTTTATGTGTGGGTTCAATCAATAGTGTTGGTTGTTGGAAATGTTGATGGTGTCAATTAAATTTGGTGGAACTCCCAAGGAAAGTTATTGAAGGTTGAAGATGGAGTTAACATAATTAATATATAATAAGGCCACCCGTATAAGGCAACTCGCACCCCCTCGGGTTCACGTGGGGTTCCTTGGGTAGCCGGGAAACACCTGTACGCCCCCTTCCATTCGGGTCGGCGGTTCGGTTTTCCCCACCCGATTTCACCCGAAGGTTTATCTTTTTTTTGACATTCCATAGCGGTAACTTTTTTAAAAAAATTAATATTTAAATTCAAAGTAGTGGTTGTGTGTGTGTGTATATATATATATATATATTTTCCTTTCTCCCTATAAATACATCATAATTCAACACTTCCAAAAATTTCACCCCAACCCTTCAAAAAACCATCTACTCCTTATTCTTTCATCAACACTTCAAAAAATTATCATGGATTCAAATTTCACCGCACCTACATTCCGTCGCAACCGAGTTAGAATTTCGTGTTCAACCACGCAACAAGACACTCCCTGGGTTCCAATAATTTACTCAACAATGGTATATCTACTATCCAGTAACAAGAAATGTCCCCGGCTTCCAACAATTTACTCAACAAGGTTGAAAAATGACATTTTCACTAATTAAACCTTGTATTAATTGCACTATCTTAAAATTGTTTTTGTTTGTGAACAATAATTTTGAGAAGGAGGAAGTATAAAATTTCTTATGTGAAACTTAAAATATGTCAAACGACCAACGTAACATATATGTGATAAATGGCTACCATTAATAAAATTTAATTAATCCTACCATTAATAATATTTATTAAATATGAAACATGTATTTTGTATTAATTATATTAATGATACCAACATAAAGTATATGATTTAATTTTATAACTTATAATTATTGTTATTATTTTTGAACGACTATATTAAAATATGGAGTGATTATATGAGATTACATATACACACGCAAACATACCTGAACTTAACTATATTTATAATTTCTTTTGAACGTAAGACTAACCACAATGTTATAGACAATCCTAGAGGAAAAATGCGTGTTTCATCTACTAGAGGTATTTGAGGCACGTTGTAATCCGATTAACCCAAACATACAAAACCGAAACCTAATTGACCGGAACCAAACTAACTTAAACTTAAATAGGGTTGACTTTAGAATGAAGTTTATTTTTTAAAAAACTTGACTAACCCAGTCCAATTGTGTTGACCCAATTAACACCCTAGATACATTCTTGCAGGGACGGATCTAGGATTTTTGTTGACTGTTGGCATCATATAATGACGAAAATAAAATTACTTAAAATTGAGAGTGTTGTTCGGGTGTTTTCTCGGGTTTCCAATTAATCGGGTCAGATTAACGAGGTTTCAGCTGTTGCTATGGTATTTTAGGGCCAAAATTTAAAACAAAACACAATTTATACGAAGCTATGTTAATGAAATTTATATTTTTAAGGTAAACTAAAGTATTTTAAAGGTATAAATCGAAGATTGAACTATATCTTATCATTTTTTTAAATTTCATTTTCTTTTGATTTTGGTGGCATAAAAAAATCAGGGGTGGCACTTAAAAATTTGACTGATGTCCCCGGCTCGAAAACGTTAAAATTTTTCATTACGTTTGCAAAATTAACTGATATTTCGTACCACCACCAGTGGACGCTTGGGTCCGCCCCTGCATTCTTGGACAGAGTAACCTTTCTTCAATCTTCCTTGAGTAATTAATTAGAAATTTCCTCCGCCGTTGAACAAAGAAATGCTATTTTATTTATTTTTTTGACAATTTGTCATATTATAAAAAAAAATGCCCAAGTGACATCTTTGTGTATAAAGAAATATATGTAAATAGTGTTCATGAACGTAAAATTAACAACAACAAAAAAGTTGAAGAACAAATTCCCTCCAAACGATTCGGCATCCAAGAATAGCTTTTCACATAATAAAGGCGATACCACCCTTTCCTCCCCACCAAAAAACTTGCGTACCAAGCACAAATGGAATTCCAACAGGAGGCCAACCTACTACTCTCTACTCCTCTGTCGAATTTTGCTTTTATGATTCCTAAACTATGCTTTTCTGCATTCAAATACACACCTTTCACTCATACAAAACCCTTGATTTCTCCCTCATACTCTGCAGATTCTTTCTCGAAACTACAAACCTGAAGCTCATCCACGCGGTGGATAGATTCAACGGAGGTCTGCCGCCGCTAGTAATCGACCAACAGAACAGGTTTGCTTTCTATATCTCTATATCTGTATTCTGATCAATTTTGTTATACGTTGGTTCGTAACTTTGTTGATTTCGGAATTTTGGATGATTAACCGATGATCTACGAGAAAAAGTATCTTCGCCTCAAATGCTTGAAACTTACATATGTTAATCCATAATTCTTGTTTGAAAACTTGAAATTGGATCGAGTTTAGAATTGGATTTGGTTGATGATTAATTAGACATTTGATAAATCCGATTTTATTTCATGTGTTCATAGTTTTACTAAAGTTGCTAGGAACTTCAATTCGAACACAGGGTTAAATGACCCGACATAGCAATCGTATGTACGGCTTAGGGCTTGAAACGACATTGTTTTACAACTGATCTCTAAACACTTTCTGGTTTAGGCCATCTGGAAAAACCTTCTAGAATGATGTCGCTCTGTGTATTTATACACCGTACATATGCTAACTCAGAAGTTGCTCTTCGTGTTATCAACAATCTCTTGAACCAAAAATCGATAATTATTCTAGAACAATCATTTTAGAATAATGTTTGTAAAAAATTAAATATTAAAAATCCACGAGTACTAAAGTTTCATAAATACGATAATAAGCTGTTGATAAAAGTATAAAACTTAAGAGTGTGTTTGGGGCTTCGGCTTTCGGGAGATTATAGGGGTTTGAGTAACTAATTTTCATTATCTCTGGCTCTCTATCTTCGTTTGAGTGTAAAATCTTGAGGGGATTATTAAAAGCATAATCCCTCATAATCATTAAAAATAAAAGCCTTTCCAAGTAGCTTATAGATGAGGCTTGAGATTATTAATTAATTAGCCCCGGCCTCAGCTCCCGCTCCAGCCCCTACTAGTTTCCCCGAACACACCCTTAGAATATCTAGCGGTTGCGTTTGAGGCTTTCTGATATGAAAGGTTCTACATTCTACTTATTCTCCTCTTCATAAAATCAAAACAAGTGTCAAAATCAATTAATGTAAGAAAGAAAGAGAAGTAGTGAATTTCTCATGTTATTATTCAATGAGTCGTAGGATGAAGTATAAGTATTTAATAGGAGGAAATATGATTTTATTTCCGATAATTCTAGCTTTTAGAAAAGAACCATGACAGTCTTTTTCAAATTATAAACAATTATTATGCCTTTTCTTTTAATAGATAAGAGGAAATTACTAATCTATATATAGTAAATAACAATATGGAGATATATGTGTTATTGTGTTTCCACTTTCCATGATTTGTTTGTAGTGCAAGAAATGAATGTTTTTGAATGTTTGGGATTGTAAAATTTTGACTACTATGTTGTCAAAATGCAAATAATTAACTGATGTTTACTAGTGGAATTGAAAAAGTAATTATACGTAGTTTCTTTAGGGATTTGAATTTCTTAACTTAATGTTATATCAGTTTTTTCTACCATACTATTATTTAAGCAACACACTGACTCTTCATCACTTCAGAATTTGTGATCCACTACCTTTTTACACATCACTTTTGCACACAGAAAAAGAAAAAAAGAAAAAGAAGAAGACACCACCAATACCTTACACACCGTGTCTCCGTCACTTTGGTGATGATCACTTGGTATTCCTTATTGGTATTATGACGTCATTGCCAAAGTGATCACACATCACTTTGGGCATCCCTTGTGCATTACAACATCCTTAGTGGGTGGTATCAACAATTATCATAATACCATGACATATCAGCTTTTTTCTCATAACATTGAAGTCGTATTTCATAACACAATCACATCCCTTTTTATACACACAAAACAAGTAAACAAAAAAAAGAAAGAAAGAAAACTCAAGAGATGCGCCATGATGCTACTCATGGTGGAACATCACGCCAATGCCTGAAATTTTCTTATGACGTTAGACTTTATACCCTACCACGTATCCTCTTAGATAGAAAAACATGATACTTTTGTGAAAATGTAGTATTGCATAAGCAAAACCTATTTCTTATACACATTTCAAGCACCTATTAGTGTTGAATGAGGTCATGATTCCTATTACGGAAATGCTTGTGTTCCCTATACTCCCAAGCAATTGTATAGAAACATATCATCTGAAAACGAATTTACAAAGTGGTAAAATTGAAAGTGATTGTGTAAAGAGATCACAAGGCATGATGCAAATAAAGTTTTATTCGAAAATATGAAGTGGTTGGATGATAAAAACAATTTTGTGTCATAATTATAGAAAGAGGTCGCAATTTTAATCTATTGAAGGATGAAATAGGAACACCATATTTCCCTAAGAATAAAAAGTTTAGAAATTTGATAAATTTTAATTACTTTGTCCACACGTAGTAGCTCGTCATCGATGACAATGATGAGGTGAAAGAAGGTTGTCATGCACTTCATTGGCTCGTCGTCTACTTGGGTGATGTCGTCGGTGGCTCGTCGTCGTAATGACGAGCTAAACAGCCAGTTATTTTTTCAAATGTAAACGTTAGACAACGTGATATTAAAATGAGAAATTGAGAATGGATGATAAAGTGATGAACCATGATAGTCATTATGGGATAGTTATAATTTACTTATGCTGACATGTACAATTGTGACGACCATTATTATGTGTGGTCTTTATCACACACTCAATTTGATTACAAGTATGTAATTAAACATGTTTTTTTAATGCCATGAGTCGGTTTTTTTAATTGTCGATCGGAATGAAAGCAGCATAATTATTAGCATTACTTTATGATCGAAAAAGTAGAAAAACGTAAAAGACGACTTGAACACTTTTCCTTCTTTAGGGACCTAATCATGCAGCGTTAAAAAAGTATTGCTTGTCTTTCATCTGCAAAAGAACAAAAGAAGAATAGAAGATGTTGAATAGAAGAAAAACAAACAAATATTAGGTAAGATTTGACAATTGACATCGGAGAGTAAAAAATTTCTTATTTTTCAGTTCATATATTCCGGTGGTTAACCTGAAAGTTTATGAGTGATTCTTATTCTCTTCTAGAACATTATAAAATCAACGTGTCTGCCTTTTGTTTTGGTGATGTGTATTTCTACTTACGTAAGCAAAACTAGATCCTGAACCATCTTATTATCCTTTTCTAATTTATTTCTTTTTAAATTAATTGAGTTTATTGTTTAAATTGTTTAACTTAGAAATATATTGAATAAATAGGAGCCTGATCATCACCAATGATTGGTGTTTTTAGCTGCATGGCTGTGAGACATAGACCTTCTAAAGCGTACACGAGGATCCATCTGTTCCCTCTTCTTTCTCCCACTATGCCTATTTTCTGCCACCCGAACGCTTTCTCTGTATCTTTCCCTCTTCATTTCTCTCTCTTAAACCCTCAGTTCTACGGCCGGGATTGGGAATCTTGTATCCGGCAATCTAACGGCTGATTCATTTCCAAGATTATTCACATTTGGAGTCAATTTTGGTGAGTCGGTGTTTTATTTTTTGTTTCTTGGATTCATATGAACTGGGGTTTGTTTGATTTCTTGAAAGTCTGCTCTTTTAAGTTTTAACCAGTTTATAGATAGTGTTCACATTTATTTTCAGAAATCTTGAAACAAATTTGAGTCTTGCAAGGGGGTGATTTGTAAATAATTCTGTTTTCTTTTCAGTTTCTTTTATGGATGTTATCTTAAATAAAGATCAATTGTAAAACTTGGGGTTTAGAAATCTTGGACTGAAACATGGCAGAAGTGGTAGACCCCATTTGTACTCTGATAAAATTATGTGGATCCCATTGGTTCTCCCTCTTATCTTTTCTTTGTTGCCTTTGCTTTTGTTTATCTAGCTTCCTTTGTATTAACTGATGATGGTGAAGAATTTGCATTTACTCCATGTCTAAATTCACTAGTGTTATGATTATTAGTCTTGTTTTGAAGTGTTTAAGGGTTAATGGCTTTAATCTGTTGTTTATTTGTTTCAATCATAATGTAGAACAACTGATTTGGGAACATTGTCCACTCCTATTGAGGTTGGTGTGGGAGGTCTGGTTGTAGAAAACAATTATGCCTGGAAATAACTACGCTGCCAACTCAAGCGTTCCAACAAGTCGTATAGGGAGACTTTTAAGGGAAAGAGAACTAAGAAAGAACAGCAAAGCTTCATATTCAAATGAATTAAACACCAATGATGCCTTTGAGTTTGAACCACGTTTAAAAGACGGTGATAATTTAGGGGAACAGTATCCAGAAGGTGCTTCTGCTGCGCGTGAAGGTTTGGGAAAGCCGGATGGTGGACTCTTTACCCAACGCCTCTTGGTTGTTGCTAATAGACTGCCTGTTTCTGCTGTCAGAAGAGGTGAAGAGAGTTGGTCGCTTGAGGTTAGTGCTGGTGGACTTGTCAGCGCCCTCCTTGGTAAAATTTTTAAATCTTTGAAATTAATTTTATCTTTTTTTTTGAATGGGAAAATCATTTATTCTATTTGATTTGAATGTATTGAAGGCGTTAAGGAGGTTGAAGCAAAATGGATTGGGTGGGCAGGTGTGAATGTGCCTGATGAGCCCGGGCAGAGGGCATTGACTAAAGCATTGGCTGAGAAGGTACTGTGTTTCTTAAGCTCTAAAAACAAATGTTTGAGTAAAGATTATGATGAATTATTATTATTGTTGTTGCAGAGGTGTATACCTGTGTTTCTTGATGAAGAAGTTGTGCATCAATATTACAACGGGTACTGCAACAACATATTATGGCCTCTTTTTCATTATCTTGGTCTTCCACAAGAAGATCGTCTTGCAACAACCAGAAGTTTCCAATCACAGTTTGCAGCATACAAGAAAGCAAATCAAATGTTTGCTGATGTGGTAAACGAGCACTATGAAGAAGGTGATGTTGTTTGGTGTCATGATTACCATCTCATGTTCCTTCCAAAGTGCCTAAAAGATCACAATAGCAACATGAAAGTTGGTTGGTTTCTTCATACACCTTTCCCATCTTCTGAAATTCATAGGACATTGCCTTCTCGCTCTGAGCTTCTACGTGCAGTTCTTGCTGCTGATTTGGTTGGGTAAGTTCTCAAGAAAGTTTTTCGTATGTTCAAAAACGATATTTCCATTAACTTGAATATATCCCAGTTTCCATACGTATGATTATGCAAGACACTTTGTTAGTGCTTGTACTCGTATCCTTGGACTTGAAGGTACACCTGAAGGGGTAGAGGATCAAGGGAGGCTGACTAGAGTTGCTGCGGTAATTTTTAGATAAATTATGAAATACTTGAGCTTTGACTATATTTTCTTCTGATATTTTTGTTCTTTATTTTGTGGAACTACAGTTTCCAATTGGTATAGATTCAGATCGCTTCATTCGTGCACTTGAGAATCCACAAGTTCAAGAGCATATGAAAGAACTGAAAGAGAGATTTTCTGGAAGAAAGGTGATGTTACCTTTTTGTCCAAGATCATTTGTAAAAATATGTTCCTTTTCCTACATAGTTTTCATACATTTTGTCTTGAATAGATCCTTGTGGTAAATCTAAAAACAAAAAGGTAAGTTAAGATAAAGAGACTGATAAATCCATTGAATTTTTTTTCTTCTGACAGGTGATGTTAGGTGTTGACCGACTAGATATGATCAAAGGGATTCCTCAAAAGATACTTGCATTTGAGAAGTTTTTGGAGGAGAATCAATATTGGCGTGATAAAGTAGTTTTGTTACAGATTGCAGTACCAACAAGAACAGATGTTCCTGAGTGTAAGTTTCTAAATGTTTTTTATTAGATTTTGCTGCAGTATCTCAAATTTTCATATAGCTTATATTTGGTTTTTGATTGTGTGATTTTGCAGATCAGAAACTCACAAGTCAGGTCCATGAAATTGTGGGACGGATAAATGGAAGATTTGGGACTTTGACAACTGTTCCAATTCATCATCTGGTTGTCTTTTCATCTTTTTAGCTGATCAACTTAAACCCTACTTGTGCTTTTTAGCAATGAGCAGTGATAAAAAAAAAAGTCCGCTTTCTAGTCAACAAATTAAAAAAAGATCTTACCTTTCCTTAACCAAGTCAAACATAGAATTGAGATGCCGAATAAGTGAGAAGCCTTGCTGCATCATATAATTCTTTGGATTAACAGAATGTCCAATAGAGCCTTGTTATTATCATTTTTCGTATTTGATTTTGCTGTGTTTTTGTGTGTATTTACACACACCCTATACTTGATGTGTATCTAGGATTTTAGATCTGAAGATCATTTTGTTATATATGCAGGATCGCTCTCTGGATTTTCAGGCTTTATGTGCACTATATGCTGTCACTGGTACGGATCCGTAGCTCTCTTTATTTATTGTTCTTTTTTCTTAAAGACAAAGCTTTGGATTACATGATTTTAGTCTTTATGCCTCGTGTTATTAACATTTTTAACTAGCTTGTGAGCTTGATTAGATATGTGAGGCACTAAGGCGTAAGGTCTTTATAATGGGCAAAAATCCTTGTCCATATATGTTTTTCATGGACTAAATATATATGTGCTTAGTTCTTGCCTAAAGGGCTTATAAGTGAACTCTTAAATGAGTTTATCCAAGTAGATAATGACTTATAATAGGTGTTTTGACATTGCCAGATATAGCAATTGTGACATCTCTGCGGGATGGAATGAATCTTGTCAGTTATGAGTTTGTGGCATGCCAAGATGCTAAAAGAGGGGTGCTCATTCTAAGCGAGGTAGCTATTATTACCATTAACTTTGTCTTCGATAGCTCTTATTATTTATCATCGTCACATAGTGCATAACTTAGGCTTTATTTATCAGAAAATGATTCATTCTCTATATTTAGGGGATTAATCAAATCATTCAATTCACAAAATTATTTCTCTTTCTTGTGCTCTACTGTTTTCTGACAAATGGTTGACCTCTTGAAAGTCGATCAACAGTCGACTATCCTTTTTTCATCAGCATAATTTAATGAATAGTATTGGTTTTCTATAGAATTGCTATTCTTTCTTAGGGATGATTATCATTCACATCCCAATTTATTTGTTTTCTTAAATTGGAAATTTAATAATGCAACCAAATCCTGCCATCAATCTCATTATGAGCTTATCTATGTCATTGTTGTTGGAGCGATTACCTTTTTGAACCATTATACTTAGCTTTTTGTTGCAAGCATGTTGTTCTTGTCAGAATGTAGGAAAAAACACTACAACATGCAAGAACAATTTTCAAACTAAAATGTTTCAACTTTTTGTTTTTTCTTGCATTTACATTTCCACTATTCAGGCTAAATTGTTCATTTTTATTAAATATAGTGTTCTGTTATCTATCAGCTAGAGATTGTTGGAAATGTTAATGCTCTTTGTCTTAACTAGTTTCTTCAAGCAGCCAGAGTTTGAACCCTTAGGACACATCCTCCCCTGCACTCTAGTTCCCCTTTGAGCATATGTGTATAAAATATACGTGCAGATGCTTATAGAATAATAGAATATACATATATACATGCACATATTTGCTTTACACACACTCACACATAAATACCTACACATGTGTGTGTATTATAAATGTGTATATGATTGTAATCCTTCTTGTGTATTTATAGTTTGCAGGTGCTGCACAATCCCTTGGTGCTGGGGCTATTCTTGTTAACCCTTGGAACATAACTGAAGTCGCGGCTTCAATAGGCCAAGCTTTGAACATGAGTGCTGAAGAAAGAGAAAAACGTCATCTCCACAACTTCTCGCATGTCACTACCCATACTGCTCAAGAATGGGCTGAAACTTTTGTAAGGTACATGTCATTACCATTCTTATTATAGTATATATCGGGTCAGGTTGACCCTTAAACATTCTTTTGTCCATTTTCTTTCGATAGTTGCTGCATACTATAATAATACCAGTAATCTAATCTTTTATAATACAAACATTTTGGAAGGCTGTAAGCATTATACAATAAATATGTAATTTGGGTGACTTTTCTTACTTTTGACTTCAGCCAAGGACATTGACCTATTTAACGTTGACATTGTAGTGAACTGAATGATACTGTAGTTGAAGCACAACAAAGGATAAGACAAGTTCCACCACCACTTCCGGTTGAAGAGGCTATCGAGCGTTACTTGCAGTCAAGTAACCGGTTAATCATACTGGTAATTCTGCCTTTTTTTATTACAAACAAATCAAAACCCTTGTGTTATATTTTTATTTTTCTAACATTTCCAATCCTAAAAGCACAGGGATTCAGTGCTACGTTAACTGAACCAGTTGATACACCTGATAGACGTGGAGGTGATCAGATCAGAGAAATGGATCTTAAATTGCACCCTGAATTGAAAGAATCGCTGATAAAGCTTTGCGATGATCCGCAAACAACCGTTGTGATCCTCAGTGGAAGTGACCGAACTGTATTAGATGATGTATATATCCAAATCTAATTAAGTTCTATAGAAATGCATGTTGTCAATCATTTATTGTTTTCTTCTTGACAATGCTGAGGTATTCTCTATTTCTCCAGAACTTCAGTGAGTACAACATGTGGTTGGCTGCTGAAAACGGAATGTTTTTGCGCTCCACTAAAGGAACATGGATGACTACAATGCCTGAGCATTCAAATATGGAATGGGTTGACAGCGTAAAGGTGAACGCTTTTTTTAAGATTAGATCACCTGTAAAAAGCGTTTTTCAACCTAGTTTTCATGTATTTTCTCTTGAACCAATCCTTGATTCCTCATAACTGTGTAGTCTTCTATTCACAGCATGTGTTCGAGTATTTCACTGAAAGAACGCCTCGATCACATTTTGAGCTCCGTGAGACATCACTTGTATGGAATTACAAGTACGCAGGTATTTTTACGACTTCCTTTATCCGGGTCTTTTCATGATCCTTTATTAGTACAGTTTTATCCTTTCTTTTGGTTTCTCTTTGTCATGGAGCTTGTAATGCAGATGTTGAATTTGGGAGACTTCAAGCCAGAGATATGCTGCAGCATTTGTGGACCGGCCCGATATCTAATGCATCTGTGGATGTCGTACAAGGTACTCGGTCTGTTGAGGTCCGAGCAGCTGGTGTAACTAAGGTTACTGCCTCACTTTCTTATCACCATGTGATTACAAGCTTTTATTAAATTTAGAGTTAATTGTCTAAATGGTTCTTTAACTATCTCAAAACTACCACTTTAGTCCTTTACCTTTAAAAGTGGCATGGTTGGTCTTTATAACCTATTTTGTTGCACGTTTGGTCCTTTCTAACGGATTTCGTTTATCATCTCTGTTAAGACAAGGGCATTTAGGTCTTAAAAAATTACCATTTTTTAAAATTTTAATTAATATTAAATAATATTTAATCTTTTTTTAAATAAGAAAATAACAAACTCTCTCTCTCTCTCTCTCTCACTCTTCTCTCTCCATCACTCTCAAGTCTCAACCCTAGATCTAACCACCGCCCCCACCCTCCCCCTTATCTTCCCGCCACCCCTCCCCCCTTCTTTCCCGTTTCCGGC
>JAUEJL010079546.1:0-15427 GCA_032274825.1 Drosophyllum lusitanicum
ACAACTAAAAGTTTTTCATATTTAGAGAAAATGGAAATTCAAGTTTGCATAACTAATAACTTAGTGACGATTTAAGCACACATGTTTAAGAGAAAGAAAATATACATACAAATTTGTACACACGAGCATTACATGACAAAACCTGAAACACAACATAATCCAATAGAGAATCGTTTGATAATTTAATGAATCAAATTAGATGATAAAGAGGCTCGTCTTCATGCTTAAATTTGCTACTAATGACCATATGTCTTACCTTTTAAATGGGCTCAATTGCATTTCCATTTTTAAAGCCGAATTTTCTTACACCTTGCAAGTAAGAGAAAAAAAATGACTCATGTATAAAAATATTAAAAAATCATTAATGATTTCTTGTCTTGTGTATAAAAAATTAACACTTTTATTTTAGTGTTACATTTAGCTAACTAACTACACTAATAAAATAGTTTCAAGACCATCAAGAACAACTATCTTTATATCTTTGAATTTAGATTTTTAAATATATAATATATCATCGTTTAATGATACATTTTATTTTAAACCATATTTTATAAAAAGTTTCATACTTATTTCTAATAAGATTGAAAATGCTTTAAAATCAATAACTAAACACTTTGAAAAAACCAACCCAACTAAACTAAACAGAAAATTAGTTTCATACTTGTTTCATACTTTGAAAATGCTTTAAAATCAATAACTAAACAATTTGAAAAAGTTTCATACATGTTTCATACTCAAGTTGACCACTCAGCTCATTACCATAATCCCAAAAAAACCAACTCAACTAAACAGAAAACTACTTACCCACAACTATTAATGGATAACAAAAATTAAGAATATACTAATTTTAAAAAGTGTTATATTACAATAAAATTTATACCAAAACGTAGATAAAAAGAAGATGGTCGCAAATATATAATTATTTTTTCTCTAAACAAAATATATCACAAGTTACTAAACATAATTTATAAACAATCTTTAATTAATTACATTAATATACAATTTTTATAAAACCCTCTCACCTTTTCTCTAAAGCCCGCTGCTCACATGTTTGATAAAACCTCCTTATAATTTTCATCCAACCACCTCCAAATTGATTTAAAATTGAATTCAATCTAGGGGGATTCTTGTTTAATACAATTTTCTAAAACTGTTTTGTAAAATTAGAGAATTATGAAATTAGATGTTTTAATTAGTTGATAGAGATTGATTTAATAAGTATAAATAAAATTTTTTTAAGTACACTTGTTTAGTTAAAAACTCCAAAAAGAAAGATATATTTTTATTCATAACCGATTGCTTGCTTAATTTCTTTTCTTTACCAAATTTATAGACTGCCCCCCTCACCTTTTCAGAAATACCACTATCAGTCCCCACAGTCACTGCACTACTCACTGTCACTCCTATATATACACACACTGCCCCCCTTCCTATATCCAACATAATCACACACATCATAAACTCAAAATGACATATTCATTCACAAGATTTTGTGACAACATTGGTTTCACTCTTTTCCTAATTGGGTTTGTTACACTTTCTCCTGTTGTAAACACGAAACCAGCTACATTCTCACAGGATTTTCATGTAACATGGTCTGATTCTCACATCAAGCAACTCGATGGGGGAAGGGCCATCCAGCTTCTTCTTGATCAAAACTCGGGTTTGTAGCTACACATATCATTGCAATATTAGCGCTTTTCTTTTTGCCTTAATTGATATTTCTGTATAAAACAGGTTGCGGGTTTGCTTCAAGAAACAAATACTTATTTGGACGAGTGAGTATGAAGATTAAACTTATTCCAGGAGACTCTGCTGGAACTGTCACCGCCTTTTATGTAAGATCCTTCATCTTTATACCAACAATTATGAAAGTAAGCTTATGATATGGTTTTCATGGCAGATGAACTCAAATACTGATCAAATCCGTGATGAGCTCGACTTTGAGTTCTTGGGGAACCGAACTGGTCAGCCATACTCGGTTCAAACGAATGTCTATGCTCATGGGAAAGGTGATAGAGAACAAAGGATCAACTTATGGTTTGATCCTGCAACTGACTTCCATACTTACTCTATTCTATGGAACCATCAGCATGTGGTGTTAGTTGCATAATACAATGACTACAGTCCTATATTCCAATAATTTAACCAAGTAGTACGGTACAACTAAACTATGCATTCATGTATGTGTATAGGTTTTATGTAGATGAAGTGCCTATCAGGGTATACAAGAATAATGAAGCCAAAGGAATCCCATTCCCAAAAACGCAGCCAATGGGAGTGTACTCAACATTATGGGAAGCAGATGACTGGGCAACAAGGGGCGGGCTTGAAAAAATAGATTGGAACAAAGCACCCTTTTATGCATATTACAAGGACTTTGACATCGAAGGCTGCACCATCCCTGGTCCTGCCGCTTGTACATCTAACCCATCTAATTGGTGGGAGGGTGCAACCTATCAACACCTGGACCCAGTTGCCGCTCGCCGCTACCGGTGGGTCCGTGTGAATCACATGGTTTATGATTATTGCACAGACAGGCGGCGGTACCCTGTTACCCCACCGGAATGTATGGCCGGAATTTAGATTTTAGATCCTATTTTCAATGACAGTAAATTCAATTCTTAAAAGTGGAGGAGTAAGGAAAGTGGGATTGTTCATGTTTTTTTTAATTAAAAGGAAAAAAAAGAAAAACAGTTGACAGTAATTTCGGCACTTTGAAGGACACAAATAATGTCTGGGCCATAATTGTGAAAGGAGATGTGATAATGGGTACTATATACTTCTTTTATGTGAATACAAGCTTTTACTTTTCCCCATTCCTATAACTTTGTGCATATTTTGTTTCCATCAACTTTATAATCATGAAAAGATTTATGGTAAACAATGATACCCCTACAAATGTATCTATATTCGTGAAATCATAGAGTAGCATATTTTGGGATAGTAATTATATATTATCAAGTACTATTAGATTAAGCTAATATAAACTTCATGTCGCTACCTTCATTTCTTGAATAAGAAACTTAACTGCAAAATGATCTTACTATTTTCGAGTGCCGATTTTGACTGCAACAGGCTCAGAGCAATATGGACAGTTCCCAAACAGAACATCAAATGACCTGCATTATAAGAATACACCAGACTTAAGTAAAGTTAATGATGCTGTTCACAAAATGAAAATAGATGATCTTTTACATTTTTATATGTTTTTATACGAGTAATAATCACGTACTGCCTTGTTGTGGTTATGGAACGCAACCAATCTCCAAGGCAAACACTGTGAAAAGCTTTGCTGCAGGTGCTATTTTCACATGTGTAATCAGTTTTGCCTCCACTTTTGGGGCCAAGTTCATCATCTGTAATACCAATATCAGATCAGCAGTAGAAAAATTGTGAAATAGTAAACAAATGAAGACTACTGGAAAGTGGAAACATCATAATATACCTATTGGGAGGAATTGTGAATAACAAATCCCACATTCAATTTGGTGATCATCTTTCTCCATGCCTGGAGGTCCTGGAAGTTGAAACTCCAACAAATTTGCTAGATTTTCGGCAAATAATTTGTCTTTCCTCCTAAAATACATATAGAAGTATTTGCATTTAGAAGTTGTCCAAAGAAGGAGGAATAATTAAATGAAAAAGAAAACAAAAACAAAAAATGTGTGACATGATTAAATATAAATTCACAGCATGGCATCGATAAGGTAACTTTCTATTAGCGAAATCAATGATGCCACAGAAAGACATTACTGTGGAACAGAACATTGAACCGGCCAATTCAAAAAGTGGTGTAATAAAAGAAACTATACTATCATTATTTTACCTAAATTCCTAAATATTATTGAAGTTCATATGTAATTGGTTTAAGTAGCACGTTCATCTCTTAATTATATAAGACTCTAACATTGGTAGCAGCATTCAGTTTAAGTAAATCACAATATGAAAAGAGACTGTTAGGTAAGCAAGCTGGAGCAAAAACAGAATCCTACAGAAGTTTATACTATAGTGAGATAAAATTATCCTTCTCGTTATCATATTTGGCACACCAATTATTTATAGAAAATTTAAATACTTTGGACAAAAGGAATTTTGGGTCAACCCAACAACCTTGTTCAACCCATACTAAAAGTGTGTTTTGACATGTCACCCGAAACGCTCAAGGATACGAAACAAATAGGAAACTTCTATAAAATGAAATTAAGAAGAACAAGAAATGATAACCCTACGATTCGAGATGCAGGCTCTCCCAAAGTCAAAAACTTGTTAAGTTCTCTCAATTCTTGATCTCAGTCCCCCTTCACGACTACTGTTTAGCTAGAGACTTGGTAAACAGGTAATTACAATAAATGAGAACTTATTAGCATAAGGAAACTCATTAATTAATAATAAACGTTCACTAAACCCCCTTTAAGATACACAAATTGCCTGGACCGCCTTGACACTTTTTGGACACTTTGTGTCATTTCCTCTCCCAAAACACACCTTACCTTGTCCTGGAGGTGTGGCTTTTAAATTAAATCTCAATCAATCTTGAGTTTGGGATCCCATGGTCTGACTTGTAAATATATCTTCTCTGCCTCTTCCATCCTGTTGACCAACAATACTTGTAGAGCCTGGCTTGCGAATCGATGAAATCAGGCTTAAATTTCGCGTCACATTTTATAATATATCCCTTTCAACCTCTTATCCATTACCTACAATTCGGATAAATGCTTAAACCGCCCACCCGAACTCCCTGTAGTCTTACCAATTCCTTCCCTTTATTAAACACTGGGGTTGCTTGAGTGTGTATAGCTACAGAACCCCACCCCTGTTGCAGGGTTGCACAATGGGCAGCAGTGCCCTAATAGGAACATCACCGCCAATGTTGTAAAGAGGTGATACAAACATTTGATCACTGTATATTGAGATGCAATTGGTTAGAAACGAGTTGGAGAAAGATTTATAAGTGGTGGGGCATGGGGAACTTCAATGACAACTCCATTAAGGAGATGATACTGTATGGGGAAGATGATGCTTTCTCCTATTAACCAGAAGATGTTTTGGCAAGCGGTGGTATGGATCACAACATGCATTAGTTGGGGATCAAGATGTAGTGTCGTTTCTAATAATAAAAAGACAAACCAATCGAATTAATATGCTGAAATGCAAATCCTATCATTTTTACTTTTTTAGGATATTTCACAAATTCAAATAACTCAGGTCTAATTGGACGGATTGGTGTACCAATCCCAGAGAAGCAAGCAGGGGGTAAATACTCAAGCAAAGGTTCTCTATCATTTTCATTTTCTTGATTTTAATATTATGTAAAGTTGGTGATGGGTCATAGGTGTCAAGTCTCCCTTTCCCTTACTTATATCTTGTAAATAAAGGGGGAGGAGAATGTATATATGTACTGTTTCAAAAGCCTTCTTAATATTATGTGCAATTCAACTAAAAAAACCACCGCATGTCATCTCTTCAGTCGGGCTGTTGACTGTTATCTTTAATGCTAACAACCAAACTCATTGCCTTTGTCAACCCCTCGGGTTGCATTATCCGCAACGCTGACGCAACTCCAGCTTAAGTCCTTTACTAAACATACCTTCCAAAATCGGTTCTGCCAACCCCGTTTGTTGGCCTGCCATCTTTTTTAATGCATTGACATAACCCTGAGCCTATCTGTCTTGACAGATGCCAAGAATTATTCATATGAGCTTCTTTCGTGAGAGGACTGGGAATGGATGAACGGTCTAACAACCTCCCCTTTCAATCTTTCCCAGGCTACATGTGCTCCTTGCACAGAACCAAAGCGCATTCTTGTTTCTGCTGTGTGACGCCCTGAATCGAAATACTGTTCCACACCTTAGGTACACCCTTAAGCATCATCCCCATCAAATATGGGGCCTCTTTAATTTCCTCAAACGGTAATCATAACTATGTGAACCACTCAATCCCCATTGGAATTAGACTCTGATTCTACGAAACAGACAAAACCTTCAAGCCTCTTATTCTTGCAATCCGAACCCTTGGGCTATTCCAACATTTGTGTAACCAAATCTCAAATCATAATATTTTATCCCATACAACCCAGTCGACTGTTTAAATGTCGTAGTTGGCATCGATTTTGGTGGTAACGAAGGTACCTTCACCCTCGCAAATAAGATCGTGACAATTTCCTTGTGTTGGTGGTTTCTCATACTAAATCCTCTTACTTACTAAATCAAGATAAGTGTCAAAATCAAGAAAGGAGACGAGGAAGAGAATTAATGGAATCCATATGTTATCATTTAATTGGTAGGAGGATTTAGTAGGAGGAAATAGAACTTTTCTTGTAATAAAAAGCTAACTTGTTTAGCAAGTGACACAAGTCATTACAATAAATGGAAACTTATTGCCATAAGGAGACTAAGTAAATAATAACAAACGTTCACTAACCCCCTTGTAAAATAGGCAAATTGCATGGACCCTGGACTATTTTTGGAGGGTTCGCATTACTCGACCAGCCTAATCTGCCGCTTCTAGTAATTGTTCGAGTACTTAGATTCATTGTCTATTCTTGACAAGAACATTGTTTTTGTCGATCTACATTACATGGTTAACATTTCCCCTTTTCATATTTACTTGCAAATAGGATAAGTTCAACCATTGTGGAATAGAAGCTGATCTTTAACCATTTTCCCTTTTTCACATTTTGAGTTTAAAGTCCGGCACACAAATGCAGAAAATGGTTTGGGAATAAAAAAGCATAGAAGTTGGGAACAAATCTCTTACACGTTGTATGGAAACCTCTCGAAAGTATTTATGTTACTTCACAAATTTAGGAAGAAGTACAGACTAGGATTAAATTTAGAAAAATGAAATAAACAGTATCCACAAAAGAGAGTTAAAAGATATACCATTTCTTGCAATTCCTCCGCCATCTATCCCTTAGCAAGTTTACATTTTTGTCCGAACCCATAAAACGACACCTACCACAACGCAAAACATGTTACTATCAACAGAAGTTCTAAGTAGCAACTGGAAAGCTGTCTACTCTATAGAAATCAGAACCTACTCTGGTAAAGATCCTGGCTCATTGGCATGTATAAATAATATGATAGAGCAATCATTCCCTGAAAAAAAGAAAATGCAAAGAGTAGAATTACTTCTCACACTAATATAGGAGCCCAAGTGAAATGAAACCAACTAAAGTTTTACAATAGTTGCCTTAATTTAAAACTAGTTACCAATATTAATATGCCGAAATGGTGTAGAGCGATGCAACTCTGCTGAATCAAAAATCGAAAGAGATTGGTCAATATCTTCCAATGTTGACCAAAATTGTTGAAGCTTCTCCAAATGCTGGGTACATCAGTGATTAGGAGATCATATATTTACCATGATTATCCCAGTTCAAGAAAATTTGAGATAACAAACATTGTGTACTAATATACCTGTCTAAATTGCTTCACAACATCCTTAAGTCTTGAATTCAATGACCATTCTAAATTAAATAAGTAAGGTACATCCTGATGAAAGGATAAAATTCATAAGTATTGGAACAGATAGTGTTTGGAGTACAGAAGACTGAGTAGGTAATAAATAACTAACAGCTGAAACTGATGGTGGGCAGTTCGGATAGGATTTATCCAATAAAATCTCTAATACATGAACTCTTTCCTTCTTGTCACTGAAAAAACCCAAACAAAAAAAAATCACTCTTTTATGTTGAAGACTACTTCATAATTTGGCTAGACAGCAGTGAAAGATTAGTAGCAAAATTTCTTGCTGTATGTATGATGAGTAAAGGATCTTACAGAACACGGAATGTAACAAATGATAGATCTTCTGCCAACCTCACCAAATGTTCCCATCCAATCTCTTCAATCTGTGATAAGAATCAATAGAATCTAATAAAGAGATTTGCTACTTCAAAAACCAAAAATGTGTAAATGGATACAAGGTCAATTAATCATCTTTTTTTCATGGTAGTAACATATACAGTTTAATTATCATAAATTGGCTTCAAGAATGTGGTCTTAAGACAACAAAAGAACCAGTTGCCTAGTATGAAGATGAATAACAGAAATACCAACTCACCTCAGAGTAAACCGTGCGGGAGAAAGATGATGTCATTGCCAATCCTGGAAATTTATCCCGCTGAAAATCATCAAGATAATATAATTATATAAGGAACTGAAAGTGAGAAACAAATAGTCCCAGGGATAATTCCCTTTGGCATTATACCTATAACTTTGCATAGTTCAAGACAAAATAACAAAGACAAATTTAATTCTTACCGAGCTGGTATTCATTCTGGTATGAGCAGTAAGATTAAAACTTCAACTAATTCTGCAAAATAAAATTGCTTATATTTAAAGAAAATGTTCAATATAGTCCATAATTAATTTATAGTCCCGAGGGACTAATTTTAGCCTTTGGATCAATGTCATCAATGGTCCGGATTAAATTTTAAAAACTTGGACCGCGTGGTATTTTCGTAATTGAATTCCCTAGGATTGAATATTAAAATTTCAGTACTATGATTTTTAAATGGACGTTATTGAACACAGATGTTAAAGCTGGCAAAATGTGCATAAAGTGATACTCGTTACTAAGGGTCGAAAATCAAAAGGATTAACGATGTGTAGATCAACGAACTAGAAATCCTATTCCATTGAATCGATAAAATGGAAAGTAAGATCAGAGCACGTAATCGTTGATTGATACCGTTTTCAGTTCATTTAAGACGTGAACTTCATATCAAACAGATGGTGTGCATGATCAGATGCTAACATTATAGACCACAAAACCACATAGATTACCTTAATTTCTTTGCCCTGGAATTGGAAGGGTCGTCCGACGCCCTCTGCCGGCTTCACACTCGGTTGCCGGAAATATGAAAGCTCCGCGGTTCGTCTAACAATCTACAGGTACATCTATCCGGAGGGCGGGCTTTTTCGTAGGCTTGTTTTTATATTAAGATCGTTCTGGATTCTAACACTCAAAGTTCTCGAGTTTTTGTAGTGAGGGGAAAAAAATCGGTAGGAAAAAAAAAAAAAAAAATTGTGCTTTTAGTTTAATTTAACGAAAGAAATAGTGAGAAGAGAAAAAAAATTATTTTTTTAATTCTCTCCTATTTCTTAAACTTAAGAAAAAACCGTAAAAATTGTGATAACTCATAATGATTTTTTTAAGCAAATTTTTTTGTTAAAAATGGTTTCGAGAGGAAGACAATATTAGAATATATAACTCAGCGAAATGGTAATGCAAATTACGAGATGCAAACAAAGAAAATCGCAATTTATACATGGGGTTGCTTGGTCGTTCCGTAAACAATACAATTTAGTCGTATATAAAAAAAATATTTTTATGCTCTTGTCTATTCATCAACTTTATTTCTTATTCATATATTTAAGAACATTAAAAGGTGTTATTTATAAATCATTCCATTTTATATATCTTTTATCTAGAATCCAAAGAGTGTTCATCCACCTATTCCAATCAAGGTAAAGATTTTTGCTCCTCTTTTTTACCAAATAAGAGAGCTTTGTTACTAATATTGTATTAATGATAATGATAATTGGAATAATAATACAATAAGATATACACATTTCATCTTCATGGACTTAAAGGCACAAGATGAAATTAGAAGAAATAAAAGGCCGTGTCATTAGTCACGACCTAGGAGCTGAGATTATAATTTAGATCATGAACATCCATCATTCTCCTTTCCTTTGTTATATCAGCGCCACACCATTTTCCCTTTTCATTCTTCTCTATCTCACTGCTATCACTCTAACCCTCACATCCATCTCCCTCAACCATATATTTAAAAACAAAAGAGTTTATCTTTAAATATGAAAAAGGAAATGAAGCGAGAGGGTTAGGGGCGATGGTCATATTTCAAAAAGAAAAAAAAAACTCTGCGTGAGTGTGAACCAACAAATGAAGTGTGAGGGGTGGGGGTGATGTTGTATATTATTGAATGTGTCCCACATCGGATGGAAAGTCACTTTGTAATGTGCTTAATAAGGGTCCTAGACTACTCTCATAGCTAATTGGTTTTGAGTTTGAACCCCACAAACTTACATCGTATCGAAGCAAAGTTCACCGTGGTTGGTCAAAGGTCACACGGACTCCACGTAACCCATAAATATTCACGTGTTAGGCGAAAAAAAGGAACGCCACACGTGATGGACGTATTGAGTAATGTCCCACATCGGACGGAAAGTCACTTTGTAATGTGCTTAATAAGAGTCCCGAGCTACTCCTCTCATAGCCAATTAGTTTTGAGTTGGCCAGAACCCCACAAACTTACCGTATACATGGCTCAAGCACCATCCAGAGCCTCACAGCTAGATAGATACGTCTGGCCTTAGAATAAACCAAACTTGAAGACACAAGATGAATAAAAAACTAGGTCACTAATCATGACCTAGAAGATTATAATTTAAAATAAATTAAAGGTGAAAAGCAACGATCTGTAACCTGTGGTCTGTCAATCTAGTAGCCCACATTTATGAGATGCAAAGCATAACTGTAGAAGGCCAGAAGCCAGGTATATGGGTTGCAACTTACAACATCAAAAGAGCAAAGAATGCAAGGTAGTGGAGATTGGTGTTTTAGCGAACAAACAAGGAATTAGAAAATTTTAAAACAAACTCTGTATTCAAAGTTTGAATCCTATCGAAAGGAACATTGAGTATTGGAGTTAAAATCTAAATGAAAATCATATTTGAAATTCGTGTCGAAATAAACAAGATATTAGAAAAACTGAAAATGAAAATAGTAATCGAAAATTGAAAAAATACTCTGTCAAACACATTTCCAAACAAAAGGGTTGACACGAAACAAACCCCGAACCCGAAATGGAAAAAGTGACACGACTTAAACCCGACACAAAATAAAGGAGTTGAAAATGGTCGACATGAAATGACACGAACAACACGAATCCGTTAATCCAAATCCGATCGAATTGTAAACCTTACTTAAACTATTTAAACACTAATATCCTTTTATACAAATAGACTTTTAATTAAATGGACTCTTTTTTTACCCAAACCTATTAATCCTTCAATTCAAAACACTCACTTTTTTGTTTGATTATATATATATATATATATATATTATTTATTCAATTGTCGTGTCAGTGTTTATTGTGTGTGACCCTATAGGTCTATATAATTTGCATTTTAGTTAATTAAGTTGCTGCATGCACATAATTTCAACATGTTCTTTCAACCGGAGAAGCCGAGTATAAGGTCATTGAAGAAGTTGGCAAGGAACTTATCTGGTTAAAGAACTTTCTTTTAGATCGAGTTTGACTTCAAACAAGAAAACTGTATTCTACATTGTGATAACCAAAGTGTAGCGTACCTCGCGAAAAACCCAATGTTTCACAGCAGGACAAAATACATTCGGATCAGATACCATTTTATCACAAACTAGATAAATGATGATACTCTATTTTTGAAAAAACTATTATGTACAGAGAATCCAACATATATGTTTACAAAGATTGTGGCAACAGAAGTTGAAGTTATCTATGGCTTTAATTGGCCTTCTAGATAATGTGCGGGCTAGAGAGGAAAAGATTAGATTTTCAGAGTTTGTCTTGGATGGTATCAAAAATTGGTTTATCAATGTGGGAGAATGTTGAATTATGGATTTTGATTTGCCCTTTTAACCTTGTTTCCGCTACAAAGGTTTAGCAATAAGGTCTTGTTGAGGGTATTTGATGTGCTGAATTGTAATGGTACTAGAACGCAACGTTGAATCGCTGTTGAAGTAGGTCAACATAGCTGAAAATGGTTGTTGCTGACAAACGTAAAGAATGTTATGACGACATGAGCTCGATCTAGTCATGACATCATGGGCTAGTAGGCGTTGGGTCTACTAGCAATATTAAGTCAACGTTTATCTATAAATAAATCTTTTTGTATCTTTGTAACCCTAATCTAATCCAAAAGGCAGAAAGTTTATGTATACTACTATATACAACAAAAATCTCTCTACTTTTCTCGTGGACATAGCACGATTACTGTAATAATGTGACCACACAAATCCTTGTGTTCTAATTATTTTCTTGCAATTTTTATGAGACTATTATCATTGTTATACTTAATTTCTTTACCTTGAGTTATCCTTTCCCTTATATAGTGCTCTGCTCTGGTCCTAATTAAAATACATCCTGATTTGTGATTTCATAGTTCATATCATTAGCCAATTAATGTTTGATATGTACCCTTGTGTGAAATTATTTAGTTAAGGGGTTGAAAACGGTTTAATCCCTAAACTTTGTACTCAATTTCAGTTTAGCAGTTAAAGTTTTTTTTAAGTGATTTAACCCTAAAATTTAGTTTCACAAATACTATAATTCAGTGAGTTTTATTAGGTTTGAGATTTAGGGGTCGTTTGTTTTTCTTAAAAAGGTCTTAATACATCTTAATCTGAATCAATAAGAGGTATTAAGATGTAAGGGCTATTTGTTTTTTCTTTTCATTAAGATCTGAAAACATCTTAAAACCACTTAATGAATCAGACATAAAATTACCTCTTATAACATCTTAACAGAATTTATATTTCATTATCTATAATAATTGGACTCATTCCTTCACTAATTCACATCAACATCTACTCCTTTACTACTCTACATACATGGACACTTTTCACGTCGCCGTTAACCCTAAAGTTTTTTTTGGGTTGATTTAGTATTTTAGTGTTTACATGATGATGAACAATCTACTAACCGATTTCAAAAGTTACCATCACGTATATCGTTTGTTAGGGTTTCACTTTTACTCTTGCATAGATCTGAATAATTTAAAGGTATCGATTATATCAGATCAAACTTTGTTCATGTTATCGATCTGTTTATCAATGATTCTGCTGGTGATTTTCATTGATTTGTTTAGTATTTATCTTCATTATTCAATGTTTATGTTTTTCAATGGATTTGTTCAAGTTCAAGTGTGTTTATTTCCGTTCATCTTGATTTTTGACGATCGTTCAAACATTCAAATAGAAATAAAAAAACTTAATGTTTGACAATTAACTTAATCTCTTAAAGTTTTCTTTTTGAATTTAATTTTTACTCTCAAAGTTTGACTCTATGTTAGTTTAACCACGGAAGTTCTTTTTAATAGTTTAACATTAATGCTTAATTTGACAAGTACTCTAGTCTTTTCAATTTCATTTGTTTTCCGATTTATCTTTTTTGTAATAGGGTTACTTTTTTAAAATATATTAAACTATATATAACCAGATATCCACATTTCAAAATTGATTTTTTATGTATCAAACTTTTTAAAAAGTTTTATTGTGTGTATGAAACCTATTTATGTAGGTTAATTGTGGTTAGTAGCACGTTATGGGTGATTATTATTATTATTATTATTATTAATATTATTATTATTATTATTATTATTATTATTTATTACTATTATTAACCTCATCTATCATCATCTTCATCATCCGTCTTCTATCATTCACGAGATCTTGAACCAATTCACAAAAGTTGCTCCTTATCTTCATGTGGATCTTGAACGGATTCAAAGTTGCTCTTTAATATTCACAAAACTATTGATTCCATTCACGAAGATCATATTCGAAAATCCATTATATTTTCATGGTTCAAAAATCATAGATTTGATTAAACAAAAAAGCGCTTATGTTATTTTGGATCGATATTCCTAGATTTGGCTCGATTGAATGTTGGGTTTTTTATTATAAGGTATGCGATGTGATATTGGTTTTCACGAATCCATTTGTTTTTGAAAAATACCCTTATGAATCAATTCATCTTTCAGGGTTTAACAAATAAATTGTTCAGGGCGGAAAATCACCATAGGATTTTGATTTTGTTTAGGGTTGTTCAAACACATTTTGTTTAGGGATTTTAGGTTTTTGATCGAATGTTCATCGATTCGTATGTGGGTGGGTCTGCAATCAACCGAGATTCATGCTAGGGTTTCGATTAGGGGTTCATCAAGAAATCTGTATATTGTTATGATTAGAATCTGTATATGATTTGAATGTTCATCAAGAAATCCCAGATCTTGTATTTCTAATTTTGATTTTGGATGTTTGATTTAGAACTAAGATTCATCATCGTCATCATTACCATCTTCTTTTTCTTCTTCTTCTTCATGAACATAAACATGAATGCAATGAAGAAATAGGAAAAACGATTTTGGGTGTTTGATTCAGATCTAAGATTCATAAATCATCATGTTCTTCTTCTTCTTCATCTTCATAATAAGAAAATAACAATAATAATAATAATAATAATAATAATAATAACAACAACAACAACAACAACAACAATAATAATAATAATTGTATTAAAAATTGTAACCTCCTGATTTTGGGCCTAGTAGTTACGTAGGCTTTGGTAAGTAACACTTGGTTTATTATTTGATTAAGTGTTAATTTATTATTTGATAAACTTTAAATTAAAGTTTAGATATATATTATATTGATATATATACGTACGTATGCATGTACAAGTGGGTGTTTGTTATCAAAAGTCATAACCACCTCATGCTTGCTTAGTTATGTGTGTACATGTTTAGATAAGCTTAGTTAGCCACCTCCTCACTTTGTTAATTTGCTGGAGTGTGTGTATGTGTGTTTTGAGAGAAAGGGAAGAAAGCTAAGACCAAACTTGGAAGTTGGATTTGTAAAGAAGTTGTTAAATTCAAGCTAAGGTTGGTATGATTCTTTTTATTGTTTTTGAATCATGAATCATGTTTAACATGCTATATTTGCTATTAATAAGTTGCTGGGTTTTTATCAAAATCACCATGGATGAACATGGACGAAACCTTCACTAGTGGGTTTTGTTGTTTTTGATGATTTTGATGTTGTAAACATGTTCTTGATGATTCTAAGCATGCTAAATGAAGTTTATATGGGTTTAGAATTATTAAAAAGTGATTTCCAGTATTATATAATTGTCTTGGATATTATATGGAGCTGAAAGATGAAGAAAGTTGCAGGTTGGATTCTGGAAAGAGACGCGACGCGACACATCCAAGAGGAGGACACGACGCATTCTCGGTTGGCTTCGAATTCTAAGCCTTAGACTTCGAATTCGAAGTCTTCTTCTTCGTAGGGGGCGCTCGAAGGAGGGGCGCTCGAAGCCTTCTTCGCTCGAAGGGAGGTCCGCTCGAAGTCTTCTACTTCGAAGTGGCCGCTCGAAGTGGCTTTGGTTCGAAGGCCCGACGCGACGCGTCAGGCTATTGGACGCGACGCGTCCTCGACTATTCTTGATTTGAAGCTTTAGTTTCATTATCAATTGTGATGCTATATGTGTTTACATGTTGGGTGTTTCTAACTTGTTGTGCATAGTTAGAATGGATATAAATATATGTGTTGATATATATTTATGAATCGGATATTGATTTCGGTTTTATTGTGTTCTCAGGAACGGACAAGGCTCAGTAATATTAGACCA
>JAUEJL010079557.1:0-15427 GCA_032274825.1 Drosophyllum lusitanicum
TATATAAAGTTATAACTTATAAACATATAATATTTTATATTTTGTTTGGGCCTTTTCCTTCTTATTTCTCTTACTGATTTTTACCATATGTCTCGATCTATTTGTTAAGCCTAATAGAGTGGTGCAAGTACACGTGCGATACCGTCTCCAATCACCATCCCCTACTTGAAGTACTGAAAAGTTGACGTATTCTAGAAATGTGTATGCAGTACAAGAGAGAAAAAAGGATATTTATATGTGTATTGGAGAGAGAATAACTCTTTAAAAAGATATTTGAAAAATCTGGAGTGTGAAATTCTTTATTGAAAGTATGGAAAAGTAAAAGTTCACTATGAATGATATGCCGCTCATATGGTACAAAGTATGAGAAGGTGAGACTATATATACTCCGTGGTCTTAGGTTGTCTATATGGCCACACCCGAAGCCTTCGAGCTCGGGTTGAGCAAGAAGACACGTACACACAAACCCCCCCCCCCCCCTTCCCTCTTTTCTCTTGTTTACCCGACCAGGTGACTTGGTCGAGTCCCCCAACCCGAAGAGCGATGCTTCTATTTATTTATTTTTAAGTGTTAATCAACGGCTACAGAATTTTAAATTTTATTAAAAAAATTTCTTCACCACTATGGATTCGCCACAATCCACTTCATCAATCACATCATCATCATCCATATCAACCGAGGAACTCATCGGTAGCACCGCGGAATTGTCAACAAGATTGAGGAGTGGGAATATAGAAAGAAGTTGGGTAGCTGCAAGCAAGCAGCTTATGCGGGACTACTTTGGCGATAACCCTGTTTATACAGGAGATATGTTTTGACGGTGGTTCTAGATGAGCAAACAACTATTTGTTTTCAAACAAATAGTTGATGATTTAGGAAAGTATCCGTATTTTAAACAAAAGTGGGACGCTAGAGGGAAAATTGGTTTATCTCGGATACAAAAATGTACTTCCGTTGTTCGGCAATTGGCATACGGCGTAGCCTCCGACTCACTTGATTAGTACTAGAAGGTGGGAGAGAAAGCGTCACGAGATTGCCTACACAAATTCTGTATAGGTATTATTGACCTCTATGATAGAAAAAATTATGCGAGCCTACTTATGTTGATATTCAATAGTTATAGACCGCGCGTGAAGAAAAACACGGATTTTCCGACATACTTGGCAGCATAGACTTTACTCGATCAGCATGGGCAAATTGCCCAGTAACATGACGGGGTTAGTTCATAAGAGGTAGTGGCCTCCTATGATCTATAGATCTGACACGCATACTTCAGTGTTGCGTTCCAACGACATCAAAGTTCTCAATCAGTCACCCATCTTCAACGATGTTAATGAAGGAAAAGCACCCGAATGACCATTTGAGATGAATGAAGTCACCTACACGCATGATATTATCTAGCGGATGGGATGTATCCAAAATGGCCTAATTTCGTAAAATCATTTACATGTCCACAAGACGATAAACGAAAAAATTCAAGCCTGCGCAGGAATCGACACGTGAAGATGTTGAACGGGATTATTTAAACAACTTTGGCACAAACTTCATAATCCGGCACGCGGATGGCATCCAACAAGATTGGGGCACATTATGTGTGTTTGTGTCATATTACACAATATGATACTCGAAGACAAAGACGAAGACCATGCAATTTATAGTTTCGATGAAACCACCTTCTACTGTATGATATTGAAACACAAATAAATGAGGAAACATACGTGGCAAATGTTCACTAAGTCAAAAACCTGAAGACTCATAATCTGAGACAACAAGAACATATTTCACATATCCAACTTGCCGACAATAAGAACGACTAGATTTCTAGATATTTTTATTATTTATTATTTTTGATTTTAGTGTTTTGTAATTTTTATTTTCTAATGATAATGTTTTACTAATTCTGTGAAATTTTTATTTTTTATTTTTAAACAATTCATAAAAATTTCATTTTGTTAAATAGTGAAAATGTATAATAAAAAATTTTAAAAAGTGGTTAAAAGATTCGGTAAAGAATTTAGCGTAGAAAAATTTCCAAACATTTTTCACCAAAAAAATAATCAAATACGACGAGACTTTTTGATTGTATGTATTTCCTTGCAAATTATTTCATTTAGCCGTGACAAAATAATCTGAGACTAAGAGAGTAGATGGAATGAAATGGTTAATTCCAATTGATTTTAAAAAATTGTTAATCGAGTAGAATAGACCTTTCTTGAATACGTTTTGTTCTTTTTGATGGATGTAGGAAAAGGAAAAAAAAAATATGAAGCATTATAACTATTATTTTATCATAATATATATATTTATGAACTAATATGCAAAATAAATGGAATACTTTCTGTAACATCTACTTTCAAGATTAACATTTTAGGGTTTGTCATTTTAGAAACTAGCAACTCCAGGCCTGAAACCACTTTTCTACGGATGATGTAGCATTTAAAAAATTATTTTAGTTAAATTCAATATTGGTGTAAAACCACATTATGTAGATAATCATTAAAATGTCGCATCATCGATAACCTGCAAAAAGTGATCTCAGTCCCTATAATTTGTGTGTTCTTCAAATCATGAACCTTTAATGTTCATTTTCAGAGTATGATCCCCGAAATATATATGTCGACATGAAGAAGTCTTGATGCAAACTGTCCTAAACTAAAGTCTATGACATGTGACCATCCCAGATGCATGTCTCAAAGCCTATATCAACAGATTGCCTGCTAATTTAGTTCATGAACTCCTTAACAATTTAAAACCTCCAAAATAAGACTCCAGACATTGGAAGGAAAACTGACTACTTGCCTCTCTAACATATCCTAAACATGTAATCTTTGTAAATCCACATCAATACTTTTGTTATAGATGATTATGAAACAAGTTGGTTTACCTTCTAACTTTGTAAGTTTTTCTCTTCCCTCTATTTTATCTTAACTTGACTTGAAAGGAAAACAGAGCGCTTTTTAGTTGTAGTTACCCTGGTTTATACTACAACTTAATGGGAACCGGGCACATAGTAACATTGCATGGATGGACTTGTCTGGTGAAGAATATTTGAAAACTTGAATTTGTGCTGTTATGACTTACGAACCCACTCCCAACACCCCACAGAAAGATATCCAATTGAGGATTATAAAATGCAGTTTGCTCAAGTTTAGAACAAGGAAGATAGTAACGAAAGCATCAGATAAAAACATACCTCAATCAGCTTCAGCAAGTCTTCAGAATGTCTGAGCAGCCCACTTAATAAAGATATCTGAGTCACCCACACTTGATAGTCATTATGTTTGAGCAGCCAGTATAAGCAGCCAAAGGCTCTGGTAATATAACCAACCAGAAGCCAATGGTTAAAGTTTTTTCCTTTATTGTTTTTTTTTTCTTTCTTTTTTTTTTTGGGTGTGTATGTGTGGCTGACCACACTTCTTGGTGGATGAAGACATCAAGAGCGTTAGTTAACAAAAGTTAAAAAAGCTAGTGATGACTTTAATGTCCAACAGCTGACATCACTCACTATCTGTACCAAGAAAACAAAGCAAAGCAAAACAAGTTTAAAAATCAGATACCAACAAACAAGCTTAAATCAAACACCCCTCCTGTTTAGATAGTTTTATTGGTCGGGTCGACACACCATTTTCTGTATATAGTTGTATATAATAAGATTTATAGACCATGCCTACTTACCAAAACCAGGTTGATACAAACAAAAAAAGCCACTTGCAAAGAAAGTGTACCAGGTGAACTGCATTGTGTAGCTTCTTCAAATACATATTTACCATTAAAGCATCCCAGTTTGTTTGCTTGTTTCAGTGCAATCTTTTCCTCTTATTATGGTGATGATGATACTCCTCATGTGAATCATTCACCATCTTCCTTCTGTCCTTGATTTCTCTGAAACCATCTTCTATTTGTCTCCTTTTGGCATCTTTTTCTCTTTTTATTTGATGACGGGCGCTACAACTGCAATCACTGCCTGACTGCTCCCTGCTATTATGATTATGATGCCTTCTGGAGGTTTCTTGGTACTTTTTATTATTATTGTACCTCACTTCATCATAACACCTATAGTTACCACTATGCACATCTTCTACTCCTGAAGCCGATATATCTGTATGATATGACCCGTGATCTCTCCTATCATTTGAGGAATGAGAACGTTTTCCATATCTTCCATGATCTGAATTCATCTTCTGATCTGAGCGATAATCCTTTTGCAACTTCCGTCTATGGCTTTCCTCAGAATTGCTTAGAGCCTTTCCCCTGTCTCTGTGGGATTTATGTTCTGACAATCTTTCATCTTCGTAGTCAGAAGATCGTTGTCTTGGGAAAAAACAGATATATATCTTATTAGTCTAAACAAAATGAGGGAAAAGACGAGGGAAATTTGTTGTTCTAATTGATCCTAATAGTGTTATATTACTGAAAAGCTACCTTTTTTCATGGGAATAATTTTTTCGGTTATCACTGTTTTGAAGCTCCAAATTCTCTGAATGTCTCAAGGGCTCTTGAGCTCTGGTTCCTACAGGTGCCAGGCCTCCCATCCTCGTGATTCCACTGCAAGGTTGTTCATACTGACAAATTAGGTACATATAATTGCAGGCCATTGACAATAAGGAGTAATTTAAGAAATAGCTAACTGCATGAAAAGGTAACCAACTTTCGCCAGATTTATGTTTTTGTAACCAAATTATTTTCGACCTGGGAAACATTCAAAGTTTTTGTAACCAGTTTCAGGAGGTTTTTTTTTTAACAGCAGAACACACGCACACCTTAAAACTACTGCTAAAACTACACCTTTTGTCCACAGCAGGACTAGGACCAGTTTTAGAAGGTGCACATAAAAATTTACTGACACATAGCGATCT
Source organism: Drosophyllum lusitanicum (assembly GCA_032274825.1). NCBI lineage: Eukaryota > Viridiplantae > Streptophyta > Magnoliopsida > Caryophyllales > Drosophyllaceae > Drosophyllum > Drosophyllum lusitanicum. Next base: position 4,857 of record JAUEJL010079557.1, read on the forward strand.
CATTCTGACCATTTACCAGAACAAAAGTCAAACTTTTTGAAAGTTGGTCCCATAAACGAAAACTTTGAATTTTAAACAATTTTCTCTGGCAAAAAAGGATTGCTTACGTAAAATAAAAATAAAATATTAGCCCTTTAGAATAGGATAATACAAATAAGAACCAAAAAAGGCATATAAGAAGTTCACCTAGGAATAGGTAAGCTGCCATACGTAGGTGGAACTCCATAAGGGGTAACAGGGACCATAGTGGCACTAAAAGGGACCATCCCTGGGTTTGCATACATGTTCATGTAAGGGTTAACAGCAGGGGGGAAGGCAGAAGCATTCCAGTAAGGCATTCCATATCCTGACACTGACACGCCTCCTTGAAACATATGATCTCCTAAAAATCCATACAAATTGATCACTAAAAGTGGTCATAACACAATCTCGAAATTCATCAAAGATAACAAAAGTTACCTGTATGAAACATAGGATTATGATGATGATGGTATTCCGTAGAAGCGATTGGGCAGTGTCTTATAAAGTGGCCTGGAGAGCCACAATTGTAACAAGTACGGCCCGCCTGATCTCAACAAAAACAATATCCACATCAGATACAATGTAGTTTTTAAGTGTCTCTACTCCTGCTGCAATTAATCTATACATATTCTTTAATTGCCGGTTTCTATCTTTCAAAGATCATACACTTGCTTAATCCAGCGAACAGTGACAGGATTACATAATACCCAGGAAGTGAAACTAATTTAGTTAAAAACGAAAGACCTACATGCATGGTGATGTCCTCTCCCATGCCAAGTGTTACTCTATATTATCTAGCGAGTGTCCTATACTCCTATGTAGGGAATCGAGTGCTCAGAGAGTAGAATGACTTATATTCGATACTTATTGCAAAACAAATGGTGAAAACTGAAAAGTAAGACATACTTCAAATTATTTCACTTGGATTGCTCCTGTGTTATTTTTTCTATCCCTTTTATAGTTGAAGATAGACAACACAGTTTTTATGCATTCAAATTACCATCTCATTGACAAATCATTAAAAACCAAGTGAGAAGCCTGTATTTTTGTCACCACAGTCACATATTTGGGTGTGAACGCATGGATCAGAACTTTATTTGAATGCATAAGAGCTGTATTATCTTTTGGTGTGAACGCATAGATCAGAATTTTAACTAAGCCTGTATTTTTGTCCCCACAATCACATTTATTAATTGTATATGAAATCATGGTCTTAGAAACAAGGTACCTTTTTGTTTCTATTGTCAACTGCATAACTTCGACCTCCACCTGACAAAATAAGAGAATCAGTAAAGTAGTTATAGATTAAAAAAATCAGTACGCGAAGTATGCAGTAGTGATATCTTCATTCCTCGGCAGGTTTGTACCTCCAGAATGAACCCACAATTCATTTCTCCTGCTGGTGGAATCGGCTGCATGGAAAAAGCATCCAAAGAACTTTAATACTGATACAAGTAGCAAAAAAGTGACAAAATTGTAATTATCTATTATCCTAACTCCTAAGATAGAGTCCACATTGACTTCTGCATCATGTATGTTACCAACAATTGTGTTGGCTGTATATTCATTCATACAGGGATTCCTAGACCAAAGTATAACGAGATGCTATGATATAAAGCAATTAGAAACCAAAAGGAGAAGTTTAGACTTGAAAAGTATGTTCACTAGGGACAGATAGCGTAATGATAACAAGTCACTGTTTGAAATTGTAAGCATATGCATTATGAGAAATACCTTCATCAGGCATGCAAATTTGTGGCATAACAGGCTGATTTTCACCTTGAGAGTCGCCAGAAGGTGCCAAATCTTCATGTTTATCTATACCTCCATCACCATTGGTTACTTTAAGTGAAGGATTTGAATTCAGAAGGTCGATCGCACATGATTTACCGGTATGAAATCCTGTGCCCTCCAAGAAAATACTTTTCCTGTTAAGTGACTCATAAACAGACTCCGCCATATTCTGATTCGATCCTTTCTCTGTTGCAGATGTAGAATAAAGCAGATCCAATTTCCTTTTAGTTATAGCAGAAACCTCTTTCCCCTGAATACCAGATTCTCCATCTGAAACAATTAAGTCAAACAATCAAACTTGCACTACAGGAAATACAGTTATTCCTTTCGGATTATTTGTAATAATAAAAGGTCTCACCTGGGACATATTTCTGCAGATCAGTTTCTGGAGCAGTGGCAAGAATCTGAGCCTCAAGAAAATGCTCAATGGCATGCCTAAGAGATAAATTTGGTAGCAAGTGTTCTACCTTGTACTTGGAAGAAGAACATTTAGGGCATCTTGCTGTCAGTGGAAGAACTTCACTGATGCCTGTGTATGTACAAGAAAACATGTCAGATACACACGCGCCGACGGGCGCGCACACATATATAAAGAGAGAGGGGGGACATTACTTATGCCTATAATATCAACATCAACAAATTTAATGGCTTACATTTTTTACAAAAGCTATGCTGACAACAGGGTATCATCACAGCCTCCTTGAAATATGTGTTACAAATAGGACATCTTAGTTCCGATGGCAAGTCAGCTTTGTGAAAATCAATACCATTCACATTAGCCCCTCTATTATGTCGTGCCAATATTTGAAAACGAAACAAAAATATTGTTTAGATAGTATGAATAATTAATTATGAGAAACTAAAAAAATCACGATGCAAAAATTTTACTTTTCTAATTTTATGTGTTCAAGGTCTTCAGGTGCAAGCTTCTTCTCTAGAACTATTTCTCCTGGTTTAATGTAATCCATACCTGCATTTGCTAAAGAAGTGGGCTATAGTTAGAACTACCCGTCAAAAAGATTATAATCGATTGATATAAAATGGTATACACCTTTGGGAACATCCTCACTAAGTTCACTTGCTTCAAGCTTATGATGTCTTAAACTGAACAAAACAGAGTACTCAGTGTTAATCAACAGTTAAAAAACGCCATAGAGAACACATAATGTAAGAAAAGTAGAAAACAAAAGCAGTAGGTGTCTCTGGGATTCAAGCCTCCAACCAGTACATTTGATTAAAAAAAGGCATTTCACTAAGAAATGGAAAATTGCTATACTTAAAAGTAAATTATAACATGTGTCTCTAACTATAGTAAGTTTATAAGTTTCTTTTTCAAAGAACCCATGTCTCCATATCCCCTCCTCACATTAATGCACTCATACTACTAATCAACTTGCCTAGTCTATAGATCTGTTACCCTCTTCCTCTAAGTTCAAAGGAACTATAACATAAAATGTCAATCATAAATGTCAGGAAGAAGGATGCTGGCAAGGTGTACAAACAACTTCGCCTTCCGGTTTACGTAACCTAGTTTGCGTATCCACTCCTTCCTCAATTCATCTATTCCACACACTTAGATGTCATTAACTACTTATTACATTTCAGGTATAGAGAGGGCCTCAACAGAAAAAAATGTGGCTCGCTCGACAAGTACGAGTTGCCAACTGCTAAGAGGTTTTATGGGGCCTTTAGGTAAAAAGGGGACTGCATGTCTGCATGAAGACCATTGCTCCAACTTCCAGATATCAAGTTAGTCAAGACCTTGGTGGGTTTATCCATCTTTTGTGCATGTTGAGACCACCATTTACTACCCTATCTATAGTGCATAATGCTTATATAAATAGACAATATGACCCTAAAATTTAGTAGCACTATACGTTTGTTCGTACTAAATAATTTGTAAATAGTATAAAATACGATGTTGAACCTTTCATTCATACCGTCATACACATATTACTATCATATGCATGTCCGTCTAAAAAGAAGGTAGTTTTCATCCTTCTATCTATTAAAGGACAGGATACTTAATCTTGAGCTTTGCATTAAATTCTGTGATGGATTGAACTGCAAGCAGTAATGTTCCAAATTCAGAATCAATGATTGATCGAAATATTGAAGCTGAATGCTCAGAACACTCACGCAAAAGAATAGATAACTGGAAGCAGATAGTTGGAAGTATTGTCAGTCGTATGAGATAGTACAAAATTGAGAATACAATTTTCTGAATGAACCTCTAATCATAATTCAGACATGTATTTGTATTGCTTGCAACTAGTCCTTTAACTAATCTTCCAACCAACTCTTAACAGTTTACACAACTTGTAACTACTTTTCTGTTTACATTCTCGTGCATGCACGCTCTATTAAAAAATAGGCACATGACACATGCAAGGGGAAGACAGCTGTGTTGCCACAGAAGGCTGGTAACACTAGTTAATTTTGTGCCATTCCCATCGGTTGTAGCAAAACAGTCGCAATCACATGCATTATTACCAATATCAATAAAGAATAAACCACGTATTTTGAGATATCATATTGTGAAAACTCATCAAGAAATTTATTAATTTCATGTATCAACAGGGTTTATGAAAGTAATTTGATTCAAATAAAACTTACATAGGTGAAGGCGCCGGTTCTGCTGGAACCCTCTTTATTATGACACTAGAACCGCTAGGAATCTTGGATTCGTCGTCATTATACTCTGATAACTCAAAAGGCAAATAATCAAAAACCAAATCCAATTCACGATGCATGCAAATATGCAATAAATTACAGAAGATGGATTGTAATTCAAGCAAATGAAAACACCACGGCGTATATATATACGAATTGAATTAGAAAATAACCTTGACCGGTGAGATCGTCAAAGAAGACGAGATCGAAGTCCTTATGGCATATGCCGTTTAACTTCTTTTGACATAGAATTTTAGATCTAAGTTCTCCCACGGACATGTAGGGTTTACCACCGTCGATTTCGATAGTGTCGAAGCTGACGGAACTTCTGAATTTGAATCTGATAGACATAATTTATTTCGTTTCGTTTCTGCTTCTGATGATTTCAATTCGATATTGCTACGATAATTGTACGCTCGACGATTCTGAGCTGGGATCGCAGATAAAAGAGGAACGAGAGAGATAGAGAGACGAAGAGGACTCACAAAGGTCTTCAAACCTCGATTCACGTGTGAGGAAAGCGAGGGTGCATGTCACGTGACACGTACACTCAGCACCCTCTTTTTGCGGTTTTGGAATATTTTTTTAAGGGTGACATTGGTATAGCTAGCAATGCCCAAGGTGAAGGTTGTTAAAACAATTCGAGAATTACTTGAAATAGACACAAAAACATTTAAATTGACTAGTTTTAACCGAGTTGAACTCGACACAATCCTAGCCACAATCGTAATCATAATAATGACTATCAGATTCAAATTCAAAAGTATCATCAATTTTGAAACTATCGAAATTGATGATGTTCAACCCTACACATTTGTGGGAGAACTTAGATCTAAAATTATATGTCAAAAGAAGTAAACGGCATATGCCATAAGGACTTTGATCTCGTCTTCTTTGACGATTTACCGGTCAAGATTATTTCCTTACGTATATACGCCGTGGTATTTTCATTTGCTTGTCCTACAGTAGGATGTTTGTAATTTATTATGTCTTTAATACATCATGGATTGGGAATTTTTATTTATTATTTGCCTTATGAGTTATCAGAGTATAATGACGACAAATCCAATATTCCTAGAGGTTATAGTGTCATCATAAATATTAAATAGGGTTAAGTACACAAGTGAGCACACATAGAAGTAAAAGAAAATACTTTATAAATACCCATAAATTTTCTAAAATCAAAACCCTACTATTTTCACTCTTCAGTTACGTGAAGTGTGAACGTTCGTCCCATGATTCCCGCTTTTTGAAAAAACTAGAAAATTGCCGCCAACCAGACCTCATTTACTCATCGGCGTTTATGAAGACTTGCCAGTAGGCCATCTGTGACTCTAACCACCCTCCATGCCGAAGTCACTAGTATGACCCTTTGCGGCTGGTGTGTGTCGTATGTCATGGATTTTTAGGTGATTAAAAGCTTTCACGCGCGGAGTTTTAAAATGTGGAAATATGAAATAATACAACATGCACGGGCAGTGTACCCACGTATATAGTATAGTTTTATATAACCGAGTATCAAATCACAGAGAATGATTTATGCGTTTTTATGCATGTTTTACATGCCGAAATGCCTCATTCTTAATCCATTTTCAAGGTGAATTATCTATAAATGATCTAATTTGCTTATAATTCACCATGCAGGCTTAAAAGGGCTTAATGTAAGAAAAATAGACAAATCCAGTGTAAAACTGAAGAAAAATGAAGAGTTGATAAAAAAACAGCTCCTTGCGCCTATAAAGGTTCTCCCTTGCACCGCAAGGGCACTTTTCCACAACTCAACCACTTGAAAACTTGCACCTGGCACACGTCAAATCCACCGCCCATCTTGCAGCCGTAAAGGCTTGCTTGCGGCCGTAAGCACCCCTGTTTTAGCATATTAAATAGACAGAATCTGTCCATTTGCAAAAATAGAGAACAATTCAGGTTTTTCACCAGCAAAACACTCACCCACGACCTTAAACACTCCAGAAGCATAGCTTGGTGATATCAAAGGAGGGAGAGCTTGCTAGAAGGCTTGAAACAACACTTGGAAGCTTCGATTTGAAAGTCAGAGTTTACATAGCTTGGTATTATCTTTCCATCTTTTGGTTTTTGATCATGTATCATGTATTCCAGATGTTGTTGTACTTAGATTGATGTATATGGATAGCTAAACTCATTTCACATGGGCCAAGATGATTATTGGTTAGTTATGGCAATATAATCTTTAGTTTGACTTTTATGTTGACTTGATGTAAACAAGCATGTTTGATCCTCAATACAAGTGTGTTTAATATAACCATGTTCATGTTTGATGATGTGTTGGTGTAATGCTACGTGTCAAAGAATGTGGATATTCAAGAATGTAATGTTGATTTTATAAAATATCATGTTACTTTGTTACTAGAAATGGTACATTTTGCATGATTGACACTTGAAAGCATTTTTGGAACATGTTATGGATCATTTTAGATCTGTCCATGTTGGTTGTGTTATTCACATAGTGGTTTTGTGCATGCCTTAGCATTTTAGATGCAAATCTAGGTGATTTGGTGTATTAATGGGTCAAATATGCTATATATATGCATGAAGGATTCATAATGTGATTTTTGGGTATATTAAGTGTTGAAACGAACTCACATATATGCCATGCATATTCTGATTTGAGTGTTCATTGTGAATATTCACATGTTTCATGCTTAAAGTGTGTTAACTATGCTAGAAATGGTAGATTAACATGACTATATATTTGGAAATTCATGTGGCTTAATCTTGAATCCTATGTGTAGTTTGAGTTTTGATGAGTTTATGACTTCATTATACCCATTTGCATGTGTTTATGATCTTAGATGAAAGATTGGATTGTTTGTGTTGTTAGATCTCTTTGCACAAAAATGAGGTGTTCTGTCGGATTAGCCCTTGCGGCCACAAGCATAGCTGCTTACGCCCGCAAGCATACACACCCTTGCGGCCGCAAGGATAACTCCTTGCGCCCATAAGGGCCTCTTTTCTGTCAGTGTGCTGTTTTTTATTGTTTTGACTGTGTTTAACCATTTTGACACCTTTTTGGGTTCTGAGGACTACTGGATGTGTCATTTGAAAAGATGTATGTTCATGTAGTTTGATTTGGACGTGATTTGGTGAATCTGTAGTTGAATTCTAGTCTTTCATGTTCTAAGTGAAAACTTGGATATGCTATTGTTTGCTTGATCATGTTTGATTGTTGAGTTAGAGTCTCGATAACTTGAGTGATGATTCGTTGCATGATGATGTGGTTGTGATAAGTAGTAGAACATCATGCTCTATGCTTAATCTATTATCTTCGTCAAGTCTTCATTATTTGAATTGTTTTAGTTACTACCATGACTAATTAGGATGAGTCGAAAGCCTGAGTGAATCTTTACCTGACTGTTCTGCCTTTCTGTGCCTTCGGTGTTTAATCTGAATTGTCTTGCTTAGTTTAATTAGCTAATCTTGTCAATCGCATGCTAATTAATCTACTGATCAAACAACAATGATGTTAGAGTATCGATAGTTCCCTATCCCTGAGGTTCGATATCCGGTCTTACCGAGTCTATACTGCTCTTTGACCAGGTCATACTTGTCTGAGTCGTGTGTAGTATCTGCTAAGTAATATCGTTTTTTATAAATTTAAAACAAGTGTGTAACAAAGCTTTTTATCATCTGAAACCCGTACTACGGACTACACACCAGAGAACGACAACTACTGAAATTTGATCAATATTATTGTCTAACCAAACAATAAATAAGATGGCAGATTACACTGAAAATAAACAAACAATTAAACTACCAAACTATGATTAAGTAAAATTAAGCTAATCGGATTCACACTTCACGCAACGATTGAAACAAGTGGTAGATTCAAACTCAAATGGGATTCACCTAGACTTTGAATCCTCCTAACTAATCATGGTATTGACATAGATGCTACAAAGATCATATAATGATAACTCCATTCAAAAATCATATTTATTTCTTTTAAGTTTTTTTATTAGAGTATACTTGTTTTAACTCACGTTTGTAAAACTAAAGGTTGATAAAAGTCTTGTTTTGATTTCTCGAAAGTCAATTCCTTTATTACCAGATAATTAGAACAACACGACAAATATCGGATCTTTCAAATCACAAGTATAAGGACGTATATTTAACCACAAATCTAACATATCAAGTCAACAACCCTCGTTTCTAAGGTTGTGTCCCAAATGCACATACCTGATATGACCATGGAAATAACCACCATTTCTAGTGTGAAACCCGCATGAGCATACAAGTTTGGAATATACATACACTTGAATACTAGTACTTTTCACATGCAGTTGATCAATCCCACCTGCTCACAATACTCCCAAGACTTGAATGTGTTGTCAAAATAGTTAAACACACTACAACCTTAAACCATGAATACCCAACTTCATATGTTCATCGAAACATGATTAATGTAGCACATACAACCATTAACTATATAATATTCATCTCTATCTAGATAAATCAATGTTTCTAGCCCATACATAATAAATACATCATAAAATATCAACCGAAATATATTCATATATTCTGTAAATTAAGGTTAGAGTATACCAAAATGAAGAACAACGATGAAGGTGATGAATGTTGTAACACCGTAAAATCCTAAGGCATTTTTTTTAAATACGTTGCGGAAGTATTAACAAACATAATTTACATAAACACGAATCAAAACATCTGTTTACAAATACAACATCGTATCCTTCGTTGTGTTACAAAATAAAATATGGATCGTTTCAAAACAAAGTCAATATCGGAGCGGGGTCAAGCTTTCCCTTAACAAACTCCAAACTCACAAACCTGCAAAGGCAATCAACAGTGGGGAATTAGCACAAAGCTAAGTGAGAGGAAGCTAAACACGAAAGAAAACATCATCAATTGATACAAAAGCATGTAACCACACAATCAAGAAGACCGGCGGTTCGTCGCAGAACCTACAACCAATGCCAGCCAAAGCAAAGTGTAACACCCGCAAACCCGGGGCTAGTTGATTAGCGGTAAGCGATACGTGATTTTGGGCTGTTTGCATTTAATTGGTTATGTGATTACTAGAGTAAATTAAATTAAATTGAAAAGTATAAAAATATATATATATGTTTACTGAAAGTGGAAATAAAGAAAGAAAAGTTTATGTAGGTATGTATGTATGAAAGTAAGTATGTATGTATGCATGCATGTAAATTGGAAAAGAATAAAAATTGGACTTAGCCACCTCCTGCTTGGAATAAATGAAAGGTATGTATACGTGGGTTTCAAATTCTACACCTAGTAAAAAAGGTGAAGTGTGTGTTTGTGTGTTTAACCATCTTTGAAGAAACCTCTCAAGAAAGAACAAGACTTGGAAATTCAAAGTAGAGGATTTGTGATTCATAAATCAAACTCAAGGTTAGTATGTGTTTATATGATGTTACAGATTGTTTTGATGTGTTTATATGCTGAAATACATGTTTAAGTGAAGAATTACCATTGTTGGAGCTTAAAGCTCAAAACTTGATATGTGGGTTTTGATGGATGTTGAGTTTTAATAAGATTTGATGAGTTCTATATGTTTGTTGTTGTGTTATATGAAGTTTCTTATATATTGGAAGTGTTTTGATCTGAGAAAATTGAGATTGAATATGATATATATAAGTGAGGTTTGCTGGAAATCCGACAGTTCAAGAGGAAGAAGACTGAAATCCGACGCGTCGCGGCGCGACACCATGAAATCCGGGTCCTTTGAAAATCCGACAAATGCAAATCCGGAACCCAGGAATTCGCAACCCGAAATCCGATACTCAAAATCCGACACCCAAATCCGAATGTGTCGCGGCGCGACACAAGGGCTGGTCGCGGCGCGACAGGCCATTTTTAGGAAACTTGTTTGTTTTGGCTTTGTATTTGTGTGGGATGTGATGGATTATTATTTGTATGATTATTTTATGTTATTGACAAGTTATATAGAGATATAAATATATATTATGGATATATATTTATGAGTCAGAGATTGACTTCAGTTTGTTGTGTTCTCAGGATTTGCAAAGACTCAGTGATATTAGACAACTGAGCAGACGGGA
>JAUEJL010079568.1:0-15425 GCA_032274825.1 Drosophyllum lusitanicum
AATGCTATCATATCACATACGGTGTGCTGACAAGATCGGTAAGAGTCATATCTTGCAGGATAGCCAGTCCCGCTCAACGACGCAAACCGGGGAGATCAGACACAACCATCCGTGCTGGTGGGGGAGCATACAGCAGTCCACCAAACATCGTTATGAAGCCAAGGGCTACTTTGGGCTCGAAAGCCCCATCTTCGTCAAGGAACGGTGGTCTTGCAGAACCTAGACTCGGTAAACCCCCCAAGTCCCCGTTGATCCCAAATTATGACCCAAAGGTCCTCTGGGATCCAGCTACAACCGGCTGACCTCAACCCACTAGTGAGATCCAGCTACAACCGGCTGACCTCCATCCACTAGTGGTCCGTGGACAATTCATACGCACATAAATGATCCAACAAGGATCATTCAATTCTCACACATATCAACAAGTTCGACGAGGCGGATCCAATCAGGATCCTATAGCATACATACGACAAGTTCTACTCACGTTCAATGAGTAGAATACATACATACATACCAACAATTTCAACTAGGCGGATCTAATCTGGATCCTATAGCATGCATAGCAACAAGTTTTAACAGGCGGATGCAATCTGGATCCTACAGCATGCATACAACATATGATCAACAATTATTAAGCATGTCATATCATATCAAAACAACTTAGTAAGGCTTACACCTTCATCTCTACACATTTCTGAAATAGAAACTACAACATATATCATACTACAGTATTCAACTGATCAGGTCAGACAACTAGCAAGCAAATCTCCCTCTTTGAGACTTATGAAAGCCGGTACTCACCTGAGGAGCTTAAAATAAACAGATATACTGCTCCGGCCCTTCTAACGCGTTCGATTCACCTAAAACATTGTCATTTACGTTAAACGCTTGCACACACGAGGTATTATTACTAGAACAAGAGTAGGAACTCCTAAAGACACCTTAAGTCAACTTACAAGGCCACATCGACCTTCTAAACGTAACAACACAGAAGTTAAACAATTTGTGAATTGTTACTGTAAAACAACCCCTTGCGGCCGCAAGCCTTGGTGCTTGTGCCCGTAAGGGCAGTTGCTTGCGCCCGTAAGCAACATTCTTTGCGCCCGCAAGCGCCATTCGAAGTTCCTTCGAACCATCCATTCGAAGTCACTTCGAACCACCAATTCGAAGCCTTACTTACGGCCGCAAAGGCTGATCCTTGCGCCCGCAAGCACACTTCAAACCGGCCATTCGAAGCCCCCTTGCAGCCGCAAGGACAAACCCTTGCGCCCGCAAGCAGTTCTGTTTCAGAACAGTTCGGGCTACAGCCCCCTGTTTTGACTGTTTTCCTTCTAAACTTCATCAAACGAGTTTCCAATGGATTTCCAGTGATTACACATCATAGGGAACATCCATATGAGTCTAAAAACATTCCTTTCATCATTGCTAACAATCTAATAAAGATTTAGGATCAAATTTAGTCATTTGACCCATTTGAATCAATTTCTATGAACTTCACCAAAATTACCATTTTAAGCTTTGTTTGATGTTCCAATCCATCCACAAGAGTTGTAGGAACTGATTGGAGCATCAATTTTCAGTTCTTGAGTTAATTCATGCTTAACCCAATTTTGACCTTCCAAGAATATGGAGAACTTGTACTTACAAGCAAGGAAGAAGATGAAGAAGTGGAGATTAGTAGTCTTGTTTGCTGCTGAAAATCAAATCTTGCACAATCCTTTCTCCAAAAGTTCTTCAAGAAATTCAAGAGAGTAAGCAAGGAAATGTCTGTGTGTGTTTGAGTTCTTGAACCCATACGTGGGTATACACACAAAGTCCAAACCGACTTTGTTTTCAAGTATATCCACAAGGGGTACTTTTTTTCCCTTTTCAACTTACAACTTGATCCTTGTTTACCCGTTTCAACTAATGGAGGTATTTTCGTAATCCTTACTTAAAATCGTTCATGAATTATTTACCTTATTTATATCACTACTACTTTCATACTTTCATGTAACAACTAAAACATACATATTTTATTACTTTCATTAAATTACACACACATGTCCATTACATACAACCAGGCCCAATTCGAGGATGTTACACCAACACACGTCCGGCTCTATACATCACATTTGTTAACAACAAAAGATCGTGGTAATTGAACACTTACCGGGTGTGCAAAAATATAATGGAACTACAATAAGATGAGACAAAATCTAGCTAACCATAATCGCTCTCTATTGATAACATAATGCTCAAGCACACCACATTATGTGATTGACATATGGGCAAAAAGAGTATTAATATATATATAGGTCGTTTTGTTTACATTTTATGAAAGCGATTCACATATGCTAATGTAATACATTGTTCTTCTTTTTGATAGCTATTAATTATGAAGAATAAACAACCTCCTCCATCTGCTCCAAAACGACCTTCATTGGGACAATATTCAACAGAAAGGAAGAAATCAAGGGTGATTCATTCTACACATGACAACTCTGTTCATAACAGTTCAATATCAATTGAAAATGATATAAGAAGTTCACGGATTCCTTTAAATGATATATCTAACGGTACGTTTAATTTTAAATTAGAAATTTGTTCAATACTATTCAAGTTCCAAAGAAGGCAGTTTCCTCTCTTTGTTTGTTTTGCAATGACGATAGACAAAAGCCAAGGTCAATCTTTATCGAATGTTGGATTGTTTGTTAGACGACGCATTTTCACTCATGGACAGTTATATGTGACGGTTTTTCGAGTAAAAAGTAAGGAGGGTTTAAAAGTTTTAATTTGCGACGATGAAGGCAATCCTACTAATAAAACCAAAATTCTGCAATGTTTAATCATTTCTTACGAGATTTTATATTCCTATCTATGCTTTTTAATTATTTTTACTATACGTGTTAGTACTCTTTAAAACTATATAAATTTAAAATTGACTTGTATCATCCTCGTATTGACACACGGGTCGCTTAGCTAGTAAGATTAACAACCTAAAGTTACATATGGATGTGTGCCGATGAACAAACAAGATAGTTGAATAGTGGCAATAAATTGTATCAAATCACAAGCAAATTTACTTATAGATAACGGCGAGCAATAGGAATATCGAGACAAAAATGGATTTATGTCGCTCGTGCTGTTGTGGTATTCTTCCATTATATTCGCATGATTGATCTAAATAAAGAGAAAACATATAGATGACCAATTTCTTACAAATTTAACATGACCATTTTGCCCTCATGTGAGAGAATTAATTGCTGCTTTTCAGCCAACCTCTATTTAAAGGACAAAAAATGTTTGTGGTTTCATTTAGGCGAATACCGGGATAAAGGAAATGTATGCTTCAGTTTGATGGAACAACAATAAAAACACTATGGTGTGAAATTAAGATGATCGTGATTATTATACTCTAAATGAAAGAATGAATACACTTAATTTGTTTTTTCCAAAAAAAATTATTTTTTAAGAATGTAGCTAGGTTATATTTGTCGAGGGAATGAATTGAAGTCGTAGAGCAACATAGGTTGGAAACATGAAATAATGGATTGAAAAGGACATATATCTGATTTCCCTGTGATAGAGATAGTTTCTTGACTACCAAACAATTTAATCTTAAAAATGGAAATCTTTAGAACACATCAAAGGTCAATAAGATGAACCAATGCCTAAACATAACATGAGCATTTAAGTTAGGTTTTCAAGAATTACACAAAAATGACGACCCAAAACAAAACTAATGTTTCTCATTCACAAGAAATGGAAGCCATCAGGATATAAAAATAAATAATTTGACATTAGGAATATAATATGTTCGTATTTCAATTATTACATCAAAAACTTAATTAAAGATATAATGGAGTTAGTCTTATGGCAGATATGCTTAGTTATAATAGTCTAATTAAGAGGTGATATTGTCTTTTATTCAAATAACTAGATTATTGTCCGTGTATTGCATAATATAGGGGTGAGCATGGGTACCGAAAATATCGGTACCGGTACCGAGTTAGAGTTTTCAGTCCGGTACTCGGTACTTGAAATATTGCTAAATTAGTATTCGGGACTAGTACCGAAAAAACTAGGTAAAATAGGTACCGGTACCACAATATGATACTCGTTACGGTATTCGGTGCAGTCTTTAAACCAAATTCGGTATTCCGTAAAATCGGTACCGGTTCCGGTACCATGCTCACCCCTAGCCAGAATAGTAGATACTTTTTTGTCTATTTTATATGAATTATACTTGAGATTACTTGTAAATAAAGATTTAAGATTGAAGTAAATGTATGCTTATTAAGTCTAGAGTTGTGTTCAATAAAGTCCATATAAAAAACACAGTTCTAAAATTTTAATATTCAATGTGATTCAGTATACAATCACACGTGATTTGTAAAAGCATCACATGTGAATTACGAAAATGTCACATTGTCTAAAATTTTAAAATACAATCTGGACCATTGATGTTATTGATCCAAAAGCTAAAATTAGTCCTTTAGGACTATAAATTAAGTATGGACTATACTTAACATTCTTTATTAAGTCTAATCTTATTTTAATTATTAATAGTAGTGAATATGTTAATATGTAGGAGTTAGAATATATTTTTGTTGCTTATTATTGGGTAAAATATGAAATATCATATGTGAAACTTATTTACTGTTTGGATATACTTTGTATTTTAATATAAATGAAAAAACATTTTATTGATACAGGAAAAAACATGAAGAGTTTTTCTACTAATAGATATTAAGTGTATTAAACTATTGTTTTTAATAGGGCAAAATGCGCGAAAATACAAAAAACTTTATCAATATTGTCATTGTATGCAATTAATTTTACTTTGTACCTAAAAATACATACAACTTACAAATTTTGTTCATTGTATACAATGAACAAAATTTGAAAGTTTTTTGTATTTTTAGGTACTAAAGTTCTTTTATTTTTTTCAGGTTACCGGTAAGTTACCGGTTATAATAGGTAACTTGAATACAATGAACAAAATTTGTAAATTGTGTGTATTTTTAGGTACAAAATAAAAATGGTTACATACAATGACAATATTAGCATAGTTTGTTGTATTTTCGTGCAATTTACCTCTTGAGAAACTATGCAACCAAACTAATGACCAAGTATTTCAAGCTTTAGAGCCTTATAGTCTACACATTGCCATGGATATCATTTGGTAATTCTAGCGAGGCAAAAGGGTTTTACCTTGTCCTAGCAATGTGTTTTAATAAGACAACATATTTATGTAAAAACCCCTAATCATAAAAAAGAACAAATGGACTCGAAATGAACAAACGATTGGTTATAAGTAAAAATCATTTTAAATCTTTCCGAAATCATAAATAATTACGGGGAGATGATTTGTATACAATACTAATTTATCATATATAACAAAAAGTGTTTGTCTGGACTTTGGACTATAATACTTTTAAACGTAGATGAGAAAAATTGATGGTGGGTTTGTAGAGACATAAAAATCATAATTGTTGTTTGTAGTAAAATAGTGTTGTGTATAAATTACCTCCCATAATTATGGCTTGTCCTAGCTTTGATGCATCTACCAACATTGTTCGGTTTTTCTAGCAAATTGCCACTTGATCCATGTGGACACGGAGGTAAGGCTGAATTGGCACCTATAGAAATACCCGATAAACACTGTATGCTTTTGTAAACCTTTCAAAAGAGAAATAATCTATTTCTTCATACTAAAATTATACTTCATCCTCTTGCCCACTAAGTTGTGATACGTGAAATTCACTAATTCTTTTTTTTCAATTTTAACACTCGTTTTGATCTTGTATATAGAAGGACGAGAAGGAGGATTAGGGTTTGATTGTTCCTTGTGAACTTAATGAATTTGAATATGCTTCGTCAATTATTAGGGTTTGATTTGTGTTCAAAGAATTAGGGTTTTTGATTGTAATCATTTGATCTAATCGTTCACGTTCATATTGTCGATTAGGGTTTCTGTGTAATTAGGGTTTCTATCGTGGTTTATTGTTTCATATGATTTTTGAGGTATTCATGTCTAAAAAACAAACATTAATTGTAAAAAAGACTTTCGGTCTTCCACACGACCTCTTCACAAAAGATGTGGAAAAACAGATAAAAGGTTTCTTGCCCGGAAAACAAACATCAACTATGTGAAAGGAAACTCTCTTGTTTTAGAACATGTTTAAAGACCACACATAAATATAACGATAAAAGAGAGTAAATCAAACAAAATACATATGAAACAAACTTATATTTAGAACGTGCTTATTTTAGGTTATTATGGCCTTAAAAGCTTGGTTTGTTTTTCCGGTGCTCATTTATTCGTCCTATTTTCATATTATAAGCTCATAAGTTAGAAAATAAGCCAAAAAATATATTTTTAAGAAATAAGATAGGTATACAAGCTCTTAATAAGCTAACAAACACCTCTTATGAGATATTTTATCCCATCAAGGTAACAGTCAATTCTCTTTGATACTAATAATAATAATAATAATGAGGTGTCATGACTCGTGTGCTATGGTGGAAAGTAAATAACAATAAGAGCGCACAAAATATAGAAAGTAACATTCGTACACAAATATTTAAGTAAAATGGAAAAAAATTTAAACAGTTTTCAAATTCATTTCAACGCTTATGCATGCAAATTTTCCCTTTTCTGGCTGTATGTTCGTCGACTCGCACGAGATTTGAATGTCGTGAAATTATAGTTCAAAGAATTCTTATGGATTCTTGTAACTTGGTTTAGATTTAATGAATTCAAGTTTTATTTTCTGAAAACTAACATCCGAACATAAATATTTAAGATAAAGTAGGAAAAGATTTCAAACATTTAGTATTGGAATATGATGAAAATTTTATTTTAGAGAATTTCTATGAACCATGTTATTTAGGTCAAATTCAAATCGATTCAAGTTTTATTTTTCCCGCATTATGTCCAACATAACTATTTAATATTACTAATCTTTAGAATAGAAGAAAGGCCGTCATGAAGGGAAAAAAACAGAGAACTCTTTGAATTCTGAATTCTCGTCATTTAGCTACACTTTAAATAGAATCGGATTTTATTTTTCATATTATATCTGCAATAACCACTTAGTACAATTATTCTTTACAATTGAAAAATAAGCTTTCACAAAGAAAAAAGATAACTCTCGTAGAAGTGTTCTTATTTTTTTCTGTCTAAAAACATAAAAATAAATTTTCAAATTAAAATATTCAAAAAGTTACATTGAATATGCATTTCGATATAAATTTTAACGTAATATGATAATTATCCAACGAAATTTATATCTAGATACAGAAACAAATAAGATGGTCATATTATAAATCAGCATACCCAAAACAATCTTTGACCCTCTATCTATATATTAGTTAATTTTAAAATACCAAAACTGCCCTTCACTAACTAACTTGGCCCTAATACATGCTCATGCTGCAAGTTTTTCACAGCAAGTAATGGGTTCCAGCTTCCAAACATTCCAAGTAATGCAATATATTATATATATGGACAAAAACAACATATTGTATATACAAGGCCACAAGATTTCGGATGGAGGTGAAATGTTAAAAGATGTACCATCAAGAAAACCTGATTAAAAAGCAATGCCTTGGCTCAAATGCACAACAATAGTGTCGGTCCCGTTTTCTACCTGCGTACAAATGAAGACATGAAAAGTTCAAATAAAGACTGACAATCGATTGCATAAGTCACTAAAAATGTCTTGTTTTTTACATTTCACACATAAACATACCTTACAGCCATTGCCGCAAGAAATTGAGCAAAACTTTCTTCTTCCCATTTTGCAGCAACCACAAAAGATATACAAAGAAGTACTATGATGCATCATCTTCACTACAATCAGAATCACTTCTATCAAAGTCAATAGTTCCGGATTCTTCCTTTAGATCAGAGGATACATGACCTACCTCTAAAAGATCTTTTAAATCGCCCACAACATAAGGTTCAACTAATTTCCAAAACCATGTTGAATTGCTTCCAAGTAAACCTATCCAGAACACTTTCCCTTTGCGTTTGACCCTACAAGTCAACGACTTTTTCTGTAAGGTTTTAACAATTCTATCAACACCATCTTCACTTCCTCTAAGCTTCAATAAAATATCTCCGGAGGATGTTCTATATCCCCCATACATGTACCAATATGCAAGAACTCGTGGTGACAACCACCGATGGATTAGTTTTGGAATTACAGGCTGACATTTTGGCCAAAACTGGTCTGCATAAAACCCGAAATAAGAGTGTGAGATTGTAGCCAATTGGTCATCTTGTGTATTAGAGGAAGCCAACCACTCATGGTACTCATCACATATATGTCTCTTCAAAACCTTATGCACACCTGAGTTCTCATTAAACTTGAAAACAAGCATATGATTCTTTCTTTCTTCATCTGATTCAATCTTTAGACCACCTAACAGTAACCCTACAAGAGCTTCTCGTTGTTCTTTGCTGAGCTTTAAGGTTATGGGGTTCTTCAAGACTTGTTCTTTTGAACTCAAAACTCGTTCAAGATGTTCCATCAAATCAGGTTCAATATGATATTTTTTCTCGCTCATTAACGTATATATTTTTTCTGCTTTAGCATACTCTCTGCCATCTAAATACCCTCTTAAGATAGTGTTGCAAGATTTGGTATCAACACCAACATCCTCAAGATTCTGCATTTGGCGTAATATCTCCTCCGCTTTATCAAGATTGCCCGTATGTATAAGTGACTTGAGATATACATTGTAAATGGTACGATTTGGAGGATATTTCTCTAGGGACTGAAAGAAAGTATACTCCAACTTATCATGCATGCCTAATGTAAAATACATGTCCATTAAATTAATAAAAGAGGGCATTAATGGCTTCTTACCACTTTCAATAAATTCTTTCATAACAGACTCAGCAAGTTCTGCAGCAAGCGCTTTACACAAAACTTCGATAATTTTATGAAATCCGGCAGTGCTGGCTGAACCTGATTGTTCTTGCATACCCCTAAATACCTCCAATGCTCTCATATGTTCTCCAATTTTTGCATATACTTCCATTTTATACACAAAAGCTTGAGAAGGAATTTTATGAGTTGAGTTAACAAGCCTTTTCCATGTTTTTTCGGCTTCTTCTACATCACCTTCTTTTGAACAAGCTCTTAGAAGAGACACAAGCACTTCTTTATTCTCTTCAAATCCAAATAATTGCATTTCACCTCTTAGTGATGCAATTCTTTCTTTATCTATCTTATCTTGATAACTATGAAGCCAAATTAGACCACTGTAAATATCCTTATCAATCTTGAATCCTGATGTTACCATTTGATGAAATATGAATTCTGCTTGATTAACATATTGCTTTGAAGAGTCTTGGGGTTCGCTCAGAATTGCTTTGAAAAGAGAATTGTGCAGACTAAGGCGGGGACTATAACCTCCTAACTGAATCATTCGATTGTAGATAGCACATGCTTCATCTAAGCAGCCCCTATTTGATGAACTAAGGTAGGCGATTATCAGAACATGAAAAGTATATTCTGTAGGGATTAGTCCATGATTAATTATGTCATCGAATATCTCCCTACATTTCAAGTATTTTCGCTCCTTGCCCATGTAATCTGCTAGCTTGGTTGCAAGAGAGAAATCAAAACGAAACCAATGTTGTTGCATCATCCATTTGTACACCTATAATGAACCAGCCAAATGGCATCACATTAAGAGCAAAATATTCAACTAATTTGAAATTAAACACCCACATACAACAAGCACAAACATTTGCACTATCAAGCACTATATCTCCAGTGTCAATAGAAAGAAAGTACTGCACATAAAGTTTAAAAGAAAGTAAATAAAAAGATGAACTTTACCCTAAACCCAGTTTCATTTTCACGAATCCGCATACAATGAACAGCTAAATAAGTCATATCCTCCTGATTAACCCACTTCCGCTGAGCATTCAATATTCTAATAAGCGTAGCAGGCTTATGCGATGGGAGCTCCTTACATAACCACGCCAATTTAGACCTCCGCCACTGTTCAGGCAGCTCATCCAATTCTTTCACATCGAGGGACGGAGATGAATTCGAGTTCTTGAAATCATCGGTATTCGACCCAAAACGGGCATCAAAGTTAAAAGATTGCGTATCTTTCTCAAAATCCCTGCTTTCGTCTTCGCCCGCCAACTGTTCGACCAAATTACTGACTGAAGATTGGTCTGCGGAACGAGTTTGAAACAGTGAAATTCGAGGTGGGTTTACAGAGTAGGGTAGTGGGTTAATGTTACAGAGGGAGAAAGCGTTGTGGATGACGAGACGGCGGCGGTGGTGAATTGAGAAGGAGGGGGAGAGAGAGCGGAGGAAGGATAGAGCTCCGCGCATGGTGGTTCTGTAGGTTTTATTAGGAGTAGAAACAGAAGATAGAAGAAAGATGAATGGTGATAGCTCTTGACCCCTGCTGCTCGGTTGCATTCTGCGACGGTGTGAAGAAGAGGGGTGGGAAAGTGAAGTTTCTTATTTCTAGCCAAAACAGTACATTTTACACTAAAAAAAGAAGAGAAAAGGGAAGTGCTCTAATTTGCAGTTTGAACTTTGAAGTAATTGGACCAATACCGGAAACAGAAATAGTGTCTTATGTATAAACAACTCAGAGCATAAATTATTATAACTAGTATCAGTAATAACCATCATGTTATTGTCAGTAACTTATTATCCGTCATACACAATCATGATTGTTATCACTATCATTACTAGACTCGTATATAATTATTTATCTTGAATTCTATTAGTTGAAAATAAAGAAAAACATTCACGAGCTTCCTTCCTCGTTGGTTATTGAGTGATTCCCTAATGAACAAATAACTAGGATTAGGAAATGGCAAATAACAAATGACTCCCTCGTGATGAAGAAAACAAACGTGATAACAAGGCTCGTTATCTCCCATAGTGGATGCTCTTACGGTTTTCATTAAATATGATAAACAATTACATTCTATACTTGTTACTGGCGTTCTTACATTTTTTGGAATTGCATAGTTACATCTTTATCCGTATACTAACAAATGATTATTTTCCTATAACAAAACGTCTGCACTAGTTTTAAAAATCATCACCAATTCGATTATGCAAATAAGTCACTACAATCTTCATTGTTGAAAAGAATCTCTCAAATGCTGTTATTACAATGGGCAAAACCAACGTCAACTTTTATGTCTTTCAAAAAAAAAGATAACGTTAATAGTCAATAAACAAAAGGATAAAAGGGATACTTTCCTGTTTCCACATTACTCTAGAAAGGTTGCCAATATCATTCAAGCTAGAAAATCTTTCATCTTTTCACACATTGTGATGGTGATAAATCAAGTTCATGCTCAAAGGTCATCTCCTCCACATTCTCAAAATCATATTCAACCCCGTTAATATATCTTGATCTTTCTTTGGAATGCCTGTGACAATATATCTATGAGCCTTAAAATGTGCAACATTAAATGGAAATAAAATATAAAATCAAATGATTCAAATATATTAGAAGACCAATGGTTTGATTTTGGCAAGAACTATTAGTAGTCTTCTCTTTAACATATTCAAACACCGTGAAAGTAAATCAACTAATTGTAGGATTGTTTTTTAGTTAGAACCACATTGTATATCCATAGCTTATGTAAGATACAATTCTTCGTTCAAACCGCTTTAGGTTTTAAGTACACTAGTACCACTCAATTTCTCAAAGAATATTTTTCCTTTTGCATGAAACACAAACCCTATTCGTTAATTAAAGTTAGTGAGCAAAGCAACGTATCAAATATGCCGAGTTATTTACTTTTAATATTTTTTTTTGAAAAGCAAAAAATGTAAACACATCATCATCAATTTCTTTTACAAATGGAATCGACTATTTCTTCTTCAAAATGTTTAGGCAGTTTAGCAACATCATTTTAAATACATAAAGCGATCAATATTTTATTCCTCTATGTTTTTCCTAAAGAAAACCTTGTAAATCTCTTCTTTTGGAGTAATGGTATATAGTTCATTAGTTCCACGAAGTTGTCATTGAAAAGAGATTTTGCTTATCATTTTTTTAAACAATAGAATACACGTATACATTAATCTACTCTTAAATCTAGACCTTTTATCTACAGAAAGATTTAAACTCATGACCGTAAGTCATCGAAAATACCTTAATACTGTTAATCTACATGCATCAATTATAGCATTTAATCGACACTTCATTCTTCTTTTTTTTTTAACAGTTTAAGCACTTTATTATGAAAACTATTAATATTATCGACATGTGTTGAAAACCTTTCGATTCTATTTCAATTACCACAACCAACCTTGTTCATTTTCAACAGCACTCTGCAATGAACCTCCATAAACCCTACCGGAAAATTCTTCAATTCTCCACCCTCACTCACTTGCCACCACCACCACCACCACCGGCGCCTGATATTCATCTCGTTGAAAAAGCCATCGCCATCCTCAAACGCCACCACATACTCAACCTGGATTCTCTATCACCCCAATTCACCCCTCAATCAGCTTCTTATTTACTTCACCATTCTCAATTTGACAAAACCCTAATACTATCATTCATCAACTGGGCTCGCCGACGTCCCTTTTTTGATCTACGATGTAACTGCCTATCACTTCACATACTCACAAGATTCAAGCTCTACAAAACAGCTCAATCCATGGCCGAAGATGTTGCCATTAACACCCGTGATGATGAAAATGGAGATTTGGTTTTCACATTGATTAGGGATACGTATTCTGAGTGTAATTCGAGCTCTGCCGTCATCGACTTGTTGGTAAAGTCTTATTCTAATTTGAAATTGGTTAAAAGAGGTTTAAGTACAATTCATTTAGCCATTTCTCATGGTTTTATGCCTGGTGTACTTTCGTATAACTCTGTTCTTGATGCGATAATTAGGTCTAATCAGCCCATCAAATTAGCAGAGGACATGTATTTAAATATGATGAAAAGTGGGGTTTCACCCAATGTGTTTACTTATAATATACTAATTCGTGGATTTTGTGGTGTTAAGGAGTTGGAGAAGGGTTTAGGGTTCTTTGTTGAAATGCAAAAAAATGGTTGCTTGCCTAATGTTGTTACTTATAATACATTAATTGATGCTTATTGTAAGTTAAATAGGCTTAATGATGCATTCAAGGTGTTTAAGACAATGTCTGTCAGGGATTTAGAGCCAAATGTGATTTCCTATAATGTCATACTTAATGGGTTGTGTCGAGAAGGAAGGATGAAAGAAACAGGCCAAATTCTTGAAGAAATGAAACATAAAAGAATCATCCCTGATGAAGTAACTTATAATACCCTTGTCAATGGGTATTGTAAAGATGGAAATTTCCACCAAGCACTTGTTTTGCATGATGAAATGACAAGCAATGGGTTATCTCCAAATGTGATTACTTATACTTCTCTAATTAATAGCATGTGCAAAGCTCGAAATCTACACCGGGCTATGGAATTACTAGAACAAATGCGTACAAGGAAATTATTTCCAAATGCTAGAACATATACAACATTGATTGATGGCTTCTCCCAACAGGGGTTCATGGAAGAAGCTTATAAGTTGTTGGATGAAATGAAAAAGAACGGTTTTTCTCCATCCATTGTGACTTATAATGCTTTGATCCATGGACACACTATAGATGGGAAGATGGAAGATGCTTTAGGAGTTCTTGATCATATGAGTAGAACAGGATTAGCCCCAGATGTAGTGAGTTATAGTACAATTATCACAGGTTTTTGCAGAAATCAGGAGCTAGATAAGGCCTTTCAATTGAAACGCCATATGGTCAAGAAAGGGGTTTTACCTGATGCTGTTACATATTCATCACTAATTAAAGGTCTTTGTGATCAGAGGAAACTAACCGAAGCTTGTGATGTTTTCCAAGAAATGTTAAGAATAGGTTTACCACCCGATGAATGTACATACACTGCCTTAATAAATGCTTATTGTGTAGAAGGAGATACAAAAAATGCCTTACATCTGCATGATGAAATGCTTGATAAAGGTTTGCTCCCTGATGTTGTTACATACAGTGTGTTAATTAATGGGCTTAGCAAGCAAGCACGAACCCGTGAAGCAAAGCAGATTCTTTTCAAATTGTATTATGACAATGCTGTTCCAGATGATGTAACTTACAATACTTTAATAGAAAATTATGGAAACATGGAGATGAAAAGTGTGGTAGCTCTTATAAAAGGGTTTTGTATGAAAGGTTTAATGAATGAAGCAGGTAAGGTGTTTGATAAAATGCTTCAGAGAAATCAAGCACCCAATGAAGCTGTCTATAATGTCCTGATACATGGTCATTGTAAAGGTGGGAACTTGAGAAAATCTTTTAATCTTTATAAGAAGATGGTAAATGATGGATTTATTCCTCATACGGCTACAGTCATTGCGTTAGTAAAAGAACTTATAAAAGGTGAAATGGTCACGGAGTCGAGTGAAGTTATAGAAAACGTATTGAGAAGTTGTAAGCTTACAGATGCTGAGCTGGCAAAAGCTCTTGTGGAGATAAACCATAAACAAGGAAACATGGATGCAGTATTCAAGATTCTTTCTGAAATGGCTAAGGATGGGCTTCTTCCAAATAGTGGAAGAACTGCTTATGCTCAATGATCATAATTTGCTAACTAGCTAAGCTGTGATACCTAATTCATCTTATGTCATTTTTTCCCATTGTCACCTGCAACTTGCTAATGTATGTAAATATAACGTGAGATGAGTTATTAAGCTATAGCATTAGCATATAAGTTTTAAACTTTGTCTCTATGGATGCGTTCCTCTTGATTACATATAGCTCTGTATAAATGCTCTCTTTTACCTAATATGTGTGCCTTTTACCACTTCAATATCAGTATTGACCCTCTTGACCATACTGATGTGGTTTAAGTTGAAACAAAACGGAGTGATGTGTCACCGCAATGGTAGTATAGTTGTTGGAGATTTAGTAGAGATCCGAGGATCAAAAGTAGACACATATGACATACCTTTTAGTTATGAGTTATATGATTTACTGTCTTAACGTTTACCGTGAGTCCACTAGATGGGGTGACCCCTAGAGCAGGTTACAAAAGAAAAAAAAACTGAGTAGTCTGTAACTTTGGTGATATAGTTGGTGAAGCAAATGATGCCCACCGGCCGAGCCTGAAAACATCTATTTTTTAAACACGTTATACAAACCAAACAGGACATAAGAGACCCCGTGTTTTACTGGATTGGGTAATGTTATCGACTTATTGTGTGTGTTAACAGGCCATAAGAATCTCTACAATGATATTACAAAATGTTGTAGTAAGATCGTTCGTTATACGTGACTCGATGGCTTCGGGTGCCATCGAGTGCCATCGGGAACACCAAAACGCCTCCGGCGGGTAGGCCAATCTGGTAGCACATTCGGGCTCCTTTACTCGATGGAGACGACTCG
>JAUEJL010079579.1:0-27501 GCA_032274825.1 Drosophyllum lusitanicum
TAAACAAAATATATCACAAGTTACTAAACATAATTTATAAACAACCTATAATTAATTACATTAATATACAATTTTTTTAAAACTCCCTCGCATTTTCTTAAAAACCCCTCACATTTTCTTAAAAACCCCTCACATGTTTTATAAAACTCCCTCACAATTTTCATCAAGCCCCTCAAATCTTATAACCTATTTATAAAATTCCTTATAAATAGGATGATGTCATCATTCTTAAAAACATAATTTTTTTAAAAAGATGATAATGCCATCATCCTTTTCTTTTAAATAGGTTATAAGATAAGATAATTTGTCTTTAAGACTTCATTTTGTAGAGCGACAATTCATAATTTTATATCTTATAAAAAACTAAAACTTCAGGGTTAATTTCTAAAAATTCACAAAACCCTTCGGTAAAAGCTTTTCTCTTCCCGGCCGTCCGGAAAACTAGCCGAAAAAGGAAATTTCCGGCACCAAAAATGTAGGGAAGTAAGTAAGCAACCAAACCTTGAACAAGGTAAAGATAGAACGGCAATACTTTGAAGAACACCCGCAAAAACATTCAGAAAACGAACTAAAATGCAATAGAAAAAAAAAAGAAATAGAGCAAGAAATGAGCCATTGAACCAATAAAACCACAAACTTCAGCGATTTCTAGTTAATAGAATTAATCAGAATTGTGCTACAAATTTGAGAATCCTATTGCTAATTGAGAATACTAGTTCTACAACACTTTGGCTATTTGAATCAAGATCGATTCTCGATTGTACATAAGATCTACTAACCGTCGCTTTCTTTTAAGAGCCTGCAATGAGGTTCAATATAGATAGAAAAAGAATGAGGTTATGTTACAACAAAGTTGACATGACAGATAGTCAATATTGGTAGATTCTCAAGAAACTACCATCTGCTACTTTGTTAAAGAAAAGGCAACAACTAATGTTACATCACAACATGGAGGACTACTAGGCCTACTCCTGAGTCATTTTGCCCCTCGATGCTGAGCTGTCGGAGTCTTTTGAGCCATCATAAGAAGAAATGAAGAAAGATGTTTGATTCTTTTGCATAAACCTACAAAGAGGCAATATAACAGGTTCAGATTTTTAACGCCTACTATATGATATGCAATATCAAGACATACGCTACAAGAAAGTACTTGAGAAAGTCGAGAAATTTTTGCTGCAAACGCAATGCCAGGTCCTCTTCTATGTTCACATATGGCAATAACTCGGGTAATTTAACTGCATAGACAAGACAACCATATATAATAATTAGACAAAATAATAATCAAGAAATGGCATCAAATAAAAGAAACATACCAAAAAGACGCAGCAGATGTTCAGCACCATATACAGTTGAAGGAGAAACATTATCTGTAACAAATTCTTGAAATTGTTTACGCTCCTTATTGTATAAAAGTATAACTGGTAAGGCTCTGTCAAAATAACACCGTAATCCCTTTAATATCTCTCCAACTGCATCTGTCATCCTGTATCCACACCAACAAACCATGTAATAAACTCTTTTTTATTCAAACCAGGCAGAAATCAGCAAAATTTCTAATTAGAGTTAAGCAAAATAACACACTTTGTGAACTTACATGCCATCTTTCTTTGACCTGTATTCAAGATACTTTGTCAATATGTCATCAACATTTGGAGAACGAGGAAGTTTAACAAGCTGATAAGAAAAAAATAAGTTTAAATAACACATAAAGAGTCATAATTCCTATTCACGATGTCTTTCTGCATTAATTAGCTAAATAGCACACACATACCTTATCCTGATGATTAACAAATTCCCAATCATCCACAAGTTGCTTTTTCAGAGCTGATGGGATTTGAATCTTTACTGGCTTTTCAACAGATGCATTCTCTTTCTGACAAAAATAGCATATCCATAAGGTTATGTGACTCTTCCCATAACTTGGAAACAACTTTTTTATCCAGAAAGCATAAAAAGATACCAAGATATTTGAAACTACCTCTGTACTTGAATCACTCTTTCTCTTCTTCCCTTTTGCCCCTAAAGTGATACCCATATAGAAAAACATTGAAGGTTAAAAAGAACTTAAAATATGAAATTATATAGTATACAGCAACAATAATCCATGAAGATCCCAAATATGAATCAACCGCAAAAGGTATTTACAGTAGAGTGTAAAGACTATACCGCTACTTTTGACATCCTCTTTTTCCACCTTTACATCTGGAAGGTCCAACAATACAAAGTTTTCATTGTTATTCATAAGAAAGAACACAATTGTATATCTGATCTTCTATTAAAACTTTTCATTTTGAGTGAACATAAATATTAAATAGTAATAACTTGACAACAGGAAAATTAAAAAAAACAATACCATTCACTAGTTTTGGCTTAGAGTGAGTTGCACGTCCGGACTTTGAGTTCTTGTCCACACCCTGTTTAGTGTCAAGGGCTTGCTGCTTCAAAATGTTTTCATCGGTATGTTTCATCAAACGGTCAACACCAACCCATTCATCCCAACTGTTAACAAAATATTGGAGCTTTATTAATATTTCTTTTACATTATGGAGCATTGGACACAGAAAAACTAGACTTCTTATGATAGCTTGCAGATTTCTTAGAAAAGATAATTTCTAGAATTCCTTATATGCCCAAAGACCCAATAATTTCCAGCAGAATTCCTTAAATGCCCAATTATTTTCTAGCTTCATGCTATTAGTAGTTTCAATCTTGCCACTTTGATTTGAATTTTTTTTTTACAGCAAACTCACAAACACCTAAAATTATTATCTTTTTGCCACAATTGAGTCTTGAACCCTCAACCTCAAAGAGGGAGGAACACTATATGCACCTTGGTACCGCTAGGCCAAAGACCCTTTTGATCATCAGATAACTTTCACTAGAATTTTGAATCTTAAGAAGCTCATTTAATGAGCAGTATTCATATTATGCTCATACTAGTTACAAAGCGTGTAGCATGCACAAAGCTAAACAATATAAAGTCATATACAAACATAGACAAAAGGACAATATTAAAACAAATCACATACACTCATAGCCACCGGTAGGGATGTAAACGAGCCGAGCTACTCGTGAGCTACTCGAGCTCGGATCATTAAAAGCTTGAAACAAGCCGAGCCTTAACGAGCTCGAGCTCGAGCTCCAAAGAGTAGGCTCGCGAGCTTAAACGAGCTCCATATATAATATAATTAATATTTTATATGTTTAATTTTTAATAATTATATATATCATTTTAATAAAAATATCAAAATAATACCCAAGCCTAAACAAGCCTAGCTTAAACAAGCCTAAACGAGCCGAGCCCGAGCTTTATAAATAATTAAATATTAAACGAGCCGAGCTTGAGCTCAACATCTAAAGCTCTAAACGAGCCGAGCTCGAGCTTAAAAAATCCTAAACGAGCCCGGCTCGATAATTGTACGGCTCGGCTCGGCTCGGCTCGGCTCGGCTCGTTTACATCTCTAGCCACCGGTTATTATTTTCATGCAATATTAAGCAGCAGTCTGAATATGCCATTTTATAAGATAAAGATATAATAATGTCAAACATGAAACTGGGTTATCAAAGAAAAAAAGGCATGATATATTCTTTCACCAAATATGCGATTACGTTCTTAAAGTATCTTCATGGTTGATTTGGTCCTTCTAGTTTGAATATCAGATTTAGTCCCTCAAACTTTAATGCAAGACAAATAATTTATAAAAGGACATAATCGGAAAATCAGTAATAAAGTTTGAGGACTTATTCACGAAACAAAAGTTCTATATTTTTTTAAAGGAAAATATCTTTGAAGACCGGATCAACCACGACAATATGGGACTTAACCACATTTTAGGAATAAAGTGTGTAATTTTTTTTTTTTTTGGTGATTAATAAAATAAACAGGCAAGTTTAAAAGGGAAATGTCAATAAAGGATAATGGAGGATATTCACTACCAAGATATGACACTGAGACAAGAAAAATATCAGCAATCACAGTACAAACATTGTGCATCGGCCATCCAGCACCCAAAATGTGGTTTAAGATATCTAGTTTGTATAGCTCCCTTGCCAAATGCCTTATACCACCGATTTGGGTGACCCCCAAGCGCCAACCAGACTCTGAGGCTTGTGCAGTGGCTGTTGATAATTATTTTTAAGAGCCCAAACAAGAATTCAATAGATAACATGGTTCTATAGTATTTCCAAGAACTTAGGGGTTCTTATGTCAATTCAATCTCCTAATCAAATTTGACAGTGTCTTGTATGCAGCCCTAAAGATAAGATGTTTGACATCAACAAAATTTACATGTGGACCATGTGGTTAAACAAGACTTGAATAAATGTTCCTAAAATACACTGCACCTGCTGATGTTGTAGCCTACACCATGGTTAGTTTTAGAGATCTCAAAGCCATCAAGCACAATCAACTAGTACAAGCAAGCAGGTAAACAAGAATTGAATAAATGTTCGTAAAATACACTGCGACTCGTATTGTAGCCTACACCATGGTTAGTTTTAGAGATCTCAAAGCCATCAAGCACAATCAACTAGCACAAGCAAGCAGGTAAACAAGACTTGAGTAAATGTTCCTAAAATACACTGCAACTCATATTGTAGCCTACACCAAGGTTAGTTTTAGAGATCTCAAAGCCATCAAGCAAAATCAACTAGTACAAGCAAGCTCCACCTTTCAAGAAATCAACACAAGATGGAGAGAGATAATAAAATTAGAAATCTAAGATCCAAAGACTATGAGGTGGGGCCATGGGGCATAAACACAATCATATTCCCACAAGAAGAGGATAAATGAGTACTATAACATAGAAACTTACACTTAAATTGGATAATATTTTAGTGCTTTTACGGTCTACTTGCAGACATAAAACAAAAACAAAAAAATGAAAATAAACCGAAGATGCTAGGATAATCGACAGAGTACAAAGAACATCTCCGTTCCCCATCATTTTCTTAGGTTTAGATAATAAGAAAAATACCAAAAGAAGGATAATTAACCAGCCAACATATTTGTATTGAACATTTAAATGAAAAGGAGATATTTTAATTGAATCTTGATTATATTGAAGGATCTCAATCTTTTCAACAATGTAAAACCAAAATCAAACTTTAAAACACATTTCCACATAAATATTTGCTCTTTCCTAGTTGACTTTGCCCGAGTCCATTGATAATTCAAAATCAAAAGCATATAGTAACTATCAAAAGAGTAAACTAACGATTTAATTAAAATAATTGCTAACAGAGTTCTGTTCGATGCTTTTAGTGCATACCATGATAATTTATTAATTATTTACCACTCCTTATAAGATTGACTTGACTAGAAAGCTAATCACATGCTTTCATTTGTATACCCGACATCCTTGTGTATAAATCTAAAGACCAAAGAGAGAAAGGAAAAGGAGTGCGCTAGAAAACACAACCTAGAAACAGGGCCTTAAGATATCTATTGACACAAAAAATCAAAGCAAGCGCAATTTGATCCTAACAAAATAATTAAAAATAGATAAGTTAGATTTAGCAAGTAATAAGTCAAATGATGGAAAGGCGGCCCTGTGCACCAAGGCTCCTCGGCTTAGCAAGGATATTTAGTTATTTATTTCTTTTGGGGGCAGAACTTACTTTTTACTCCAACCCTGCAAAACACAAAGAAAATAATCTATTACTTAAAGTATGAAAAAAACTTTATCATAATTTCTAAAACTAAGATAAGAAAATCTTGCATTATAATAAACTCACAGTTAAATTATACATCTTCAATGATGCTTTGTAAGGAAGTAAAGCAAAATAAAAATCCAGAGTCAAAAACTTACAAGGTAATGGACAAAGTATTTCCACTCATTCTTTCGTATCTCAGCCTTTTGAACCTTCAATGTCAAAGGAAAACAGAGCATTGAAATGTCAAACTTATAAGTACTTATATCACTCTACTGTAGTTATAAACCACCAGAAGTAAGGAAATAAACATGATGAATATAAATTTTGTAGTGAAGTGATACAGCAATTAACCTTCAAGACAAATAGCAAAATACAACTAACAGCAAAGCCACTTTAATAAACGATAAATAGGAGTTAGCAGTACGATCTTCTTACATAGAGTAGAGAGTTATATTAGTTTGATAACAGGTTATCTACTAACACTATATGTCATATTGTCATCCAGGCTTCTTCAATATAAATGTTCTCTTTACTTCTTTAGAGCTAATTCATCTGTTCTGCCTTTATGAAATATGGTATCATCATCCACTTTTATTTCTACTTATTCACTACGATAGCAATAACAGATGCAGACACAAGCTAAGGTTCCCATTAACCATGAAGCACATTCTAGTACAACGCAAAAAATTGCTAAATGTGACAGAACAAGCACCATTGAAACAAAGTTCAACCTGACTTGATGCTGCACACATTTGGCAAATTAGAATTTATATCGAAAAGGAAAAGATAACAACAGCCTTTTTAAAATTTAGTCGCTTTGCACCAATATAGCAAGCTTTCTCAAATATAAGCCTCATTGTGCAACATAACCCCATATCAAGTTTCCCAGCAGTCCAGCACAATTACATAAATTCCTAAAGTACACGAAGTTCAAGGAGTGGACTATTAACGGTGGAACCACAAGTTTAACCCCCTGTTCATTTTATCCTTAGCAATTCTATATTGGGAACCCTAGTTTTAATTTTTCGATATGAAGATAAACACACATCGAAAACCTAATTAATCCATATCCAAAACATAAACCAAAAAAAGCAACTTTTTTTCATTTCTTGTTTTTTGCATTCGAGAATTCCAAGCCCTAAAAATCAATCGTAAATGTGATAGTAATCAACGTAAAGAAACCTAATCAATCAGGCTCATCCAAACAAACATTTTTTCCTGTTTTGATATTCCTCCCGTTTAACCCCCAAAATCGTGTGAATCTTTAAGATCCAAAGTTAAATTGCATGGAACTGAAACAAAAGTGGCTATTCATGCGAGAAGAATAGAGCAATGAAGAGTATGCTATATGATGAAAGAGATAAAGAACAATGGACATGCCTTGGCTTGGTAGATACGAGGGCCGTGATAAGCAAGGACTTTCTCTCCCTCGGAGTAAAGGCTGGAATTGGATTCGGGACGGCGGTGATTGCCGGTGGATTTGTCGCCGTCGGTGGCGGAATCGTCCTTGGAACTACCCATGTTTTGCTGAAATTTTTTGGGAGTTTTGGTTCGTAGGATTGGATTTCACCCGCCTCTTTTTTTGAGTGTTTTCTGTTTAGACTATAGACTCGCATTCTTTAGTTCATTATATACCATTTAGAGGTTTTATATTCCGGAACTATTTGTACTTTTGACAGTCTAATTTGATGTTAGTGATAAGTATATGATTTATATAAACTGTAATAGATTGATTTGACATGTGTTAGTATATGAATGAACGGGGATCTAAATAGTAGCATCCAAGTAAAATTATTTGAACCCTGATGATGGGACTTGTGTGAGTGTATGACATGTATTGAAAACTGTAAATGATTGATTCGATATATTTGGTATGTAAGAGGGAGGGAGTCTAAATAGTAATACCTTTTTACTTATAAGATCAAGACCACTATTAGTCTATGACAAGTATAAAAATCAAGAGAAGATGAAAGAAAGGGAATTAGTGAAATCCACATGTTATCATATATTAGGTATGAGGGTAAAGTAGGAAGATAAATTTGTCTTGTGGTAATTAGGTACGAGGATTCAATATATCATGAAATCCGGAAAATGCTATCCGAAAGACTTGGTGCTTATAACGACACATTTTCTTTTGTATATTGCTACAAAGTATATATGGTTAACATTTTTGTTTGATAATAACAATCTAACGTTTCTTTTAGAAACCTCGACAAAAACGAGAAGAAAAATTGGACTTCAAAAAATAAAGTACTTGTTACATTAGAAGGGCAAAGTGGCCCCTGACAAGGCGTGAGACGAATACAATGATGCTTGCCGTAAACACTCCGACATGATCTCCACTACGTCGCCTGAGGTATTTTTTTTGTTTTATGTGTATTAAAGGAGTTTTTGGATAGTATGATGGTGTGATTGAGTATGAGTTTACTGTGTTTGTTGTGTCATGATCATTGTGATGGTGGAAAAGGTTGTAGTACGATTTAATGATATGATATGATACCAACCCCCTTAGAGAGTGACACCCGACATGAAACGCCATAACCACATCGTGATCCCATGTGTGATCATTGTGATGGCAAGTGTGCCCCCTTCGACGTGAGGGCCATGGTTACGTTGGTTTAATGTACATATATAGTTTTGTGTAGGGATTAAAGAAGTTGGTGGGTCATTATGCGGAGTAAAGGTACATGTGTGCGTTAGACAGTTTGAAAAAGGAAAACACTGTTAGGCCAACATAACACGATACGATGGTAAGATCTAATATCGACCCTAACTCATTCTTATTAACATCAAATAGTTAGCACATGCTATTTTCTAACTAATACATTTGAGACAAAATTGGTCAAAGTCTATAATTTTCATTTGAAATGTTTATGAAGTGTTATGGCATTATGAAAGGTGGAAAAGATAAATGATACACAAACACTATTTTCATTCCATTTTCACTTTTTAGAACCATAAATTCAAAAAAAAAGCAACATTTTGAAAAAGGATGTTATGCATTGTCTGTGTTTGTAAAAAATATTATGTATGTTTGATAAAATCCAATTGAAGACTGAAACAAGAGCTCTAACTAAATATTCAATTAATTTTTAAACTAAAGATATACACTTTTGCACAAAGGTGGTCACTAAAGTATTTAGTTCATTGCAAATGGTTTACTCGTCCACATAAAGTCAACAAGTTAGTTAGGACTCTAGTTAGTTAGTTAGTAGTCTTTGTCAACCAAGTTCAGTTAGCTCATTTGTATATATGTATACCTACTTTTCTTATGTAATAGACAGTACATTGGAGATAATGAAATCAATGCATCCTCTAATTTCTCTCTCAAAGCTTTACTATTCAATTCGTTTAATATGGTATCAAAACCTCAATGCTCGATCGAATTCAATCGAATCAATTAATCAATTTGATTTCATCATTCAATTTGTTCCAATCCTTCAGTTGAAAAGCATTAAAGCAGTTATCAAATCATTCATCACGAATATCATTAAAGAGTAATTTGTTTAATGATGACACAAGTGGAAACACAAGTTCCATCAATCACCCACTGTTCCTTCGCTAAAAACGAAAATCCAAGTTTGATTCTAATCATGAAAAGATTAACTGTATCCGAGAAGTATAGTACTTGGAAAAGTCTATGATGATTGCCTTAAATGCTAAAAACAAGTTAAAAATTGTAACTAGAGAATTCAAAGAACTAGATCACAATTCGATTTCAGAGCACTTTGGGAAGGGAACAATGATATGATCATCTCTTGGATTCTTAACATTGTTTATTCAATTAGATTAGCAATCGTCTCAATTTCATGAACAAAGCATTTGATGTCTGGTTAGAACTTTAAGAACATTATGCTCAGATAGATGGTCATAGAATTTATCAACTTGCAAATAAGATTTGTCAACTAAAACAACATGATACTTCAATTGAAGTTCACAAATTAAAAAAGCATATGGGATGAAATAGATGCTTTAAAATCCCCTTACATGTGCATTTGTGATTGCACATGTGAAAATGGCCAAGTTAACGGAGAAAGATAACAAAGGGAACGTTTAATTCAATTTCTGATTGGACTTGATGAAAGCTATCCCATATAAGGGGCCAAATACTACTCATGCAGCCATTGCCTACTACAACTAAATCATGTGGTATAATCAATCACGAAGAAAAACGAAGCGAAGGTATGACATCAAAATCGGTTACACAAGTTATCATGTCCACCTTCACTAACAATAACTCAAACAAATCAACTTTCACCACAAAGATGAGTAAACCATTTGTAGTGAGCTAACTACTTTTTTGATAAACTTTGTACACTGTGTATATCTTCCAAAAAATATATAATTGGGTTTCAAACAAAGTTATGCTGACACTTCTCTATTTACCTTTCACAAAATGGTATTTTCACTAGTTATCTTGATCTATGTTGATGGTGTTCTCATTGTAGGAAATGACTATACTTTCGTCAATATAATCAAAGATTAGTTACACAAAACTTTTAGCATCAAAGATCTAGGACCCTTACACTATTAGTTGGGAATTGAGTTTCAAATATCACCTAATCGATTGTCTATGTCCCAAAGAAAGTATGCCCTTGCTCTTCTCAATTTTGGCAATGTCATCGATGAAAAGCCTCTTACTCCTAATCATTCTCTACATCCTTAAGAGGGAGAACTATTATCTGTCCCGTCTCATTATAGAGCTTTGGTTGGTAAACTACTTTACTTAACCATTACAATACCAGGTCTTTCATACACTACTCAAGTTCTAAGCCAGTTCTCCCGGCCAACAAGAGAACCACATATGCAAGCACTATTTAGAGCTCTCAAATACATTAAACTTAGTCCTGGTCAAGGTCTTTTATTCCACAAACAAAAGAATCATCAAATCACAACATATTGTTATAGTGATTGCCTGATTGGGCCAACTGTCATTACTCAAGACTATTTGTATCTGGTTATTGTGTTTTCTTAGGATCCTCTTTAATCTCATGGTGCTCAAACAAGTAGTCAGTGATATCTAGTATCTAGATCATCCATTGAAGCTAAGTATAGAGCTTTGGCATAATGTACCTATGATATCAACTGGATCACATGTCTACTTCAATATTTTAATATCAAAGTCCTAGGCTCCTAGCACCTCTGATGGTTTTACGTGACAATGCCTCTCTAATCCAATCCAACATGCAAAACTAAACACACCGAGATTGATTGTCATTTTGTGAGAGACCAGATCAAAGAAGGACTCATCGGGCCTTTATTCAGTCCTTCTAAGTCCCAAACAACTGATATCTCACTAAAGCTTTCAGCTCACATTTACATTAGAACGTGATCAACGTACTGTGTATCCAAGTTAGGTACTTGTGATCCATTCACACTGCCTACTTGCGAGGAGGTAAAGATATACACAGTGTGCAAAGTGTACAAAGGTTGTCACCTAAGTATTTAGCTCGTCCACCTCAAGTCAACAAGTTAGTTAGGACTCTAATTAGTTAGTTAGTTGTCTTTGTCAACTCAGTTAAGTTAACTCATCTATACTATATTATAAAGCATTTAGGTCTTTTGCTTAAACTCTTAAATTTTAAGTATTTTAAAATTACTAAATTACCCCTCATATAAACTAAATGAAAACTATTAAATAGAGTAACTATTAAATAGAGTTAAAAAAATTCTTACATTCTATTTTAGTAACTAAACCTTCTATACTAAAAAAATCAACTCAATAGAAAATAATTTAATTATTAAAAAATAATTTGATAGCCAAAACTTTCATTTTTAAATATTCTATCATATAATAAATATTTTAACTTAATTATTGAAAAAATATTCCACAAATCAATAAAAGAGTTTATGGAGAACGGGAAAATAAAGAAAATGGAAAAAGGTAAAAAAAATAGATATGTTACCAAAAGAAAATTATTCGTTGTCACCGTATTACGTGAATACCATGTTCTTACGTCTTGAAAACGTGCATGTTATCGGGTAGAAATTATTTGTTACCGTCGCATTATGCGGGTAACATGCTAGTTTTTATATATGTATACATACTTTCCTCATGTAATAGACAATACAGACAAGATAATAAAATCAATTAATTCTCACAAATTTCTCTCTCAAAGTTTACAATTCAATTCGATTAATACAAACACTATTTAAAGGATTTTTTATTTTAGAAAGACTTATCTTTTTTAAAAAAGCTCAAAACATATTGAAAACCAAACAAAACTTGTATGGCAAAAATTTAAGGTCTCATACACCCTAATAACTCACGCTTCAAGCATACCCTTTATAGAGGTGAGTTTATAGCCCTTATTTATTTAAGAGTTAATTTCATAAATGGTCCTTTTACTAACCAAGAATTGCAAGTTTAGTCCTTTTTTGAAAAAGTTGTAAATTTCGTCCTTAAACTACCATTTTGTTACAAAAACAATCATTCTGACGAATTCTGTTAATGAGGTCTGTTAACTTGTGTAAATTGACTGTTTTACCCTTCTCTTTTATTTATTTATTTATATTAATTAAATAATCATCATCATCATCCCCACCTACCCTAAATGCTTCCCTTCGTTGGCTCAGTCATCATCCTCATTGGCTCTCTCTCTCACACTCTCTCTTTCTCTCCATCCATCAATAAATGCTTCCCGTCACCACCATCATGTGCCGCCATCACCATCGTCACCATCGGTGAGTATCGCCCTGTCGGTGCTTCCCGTCACCACCATCGTCTGCCACCATAACCATCGCCACCACCGGTAAGTGTCGGTATGTGTGCCTGATTGCAGATCTAGGGTTTTCATAGTGTGTGTGTGTGTGTGTGTTCGCCGTGGGTTTTTGAGATTCATTCCGCCGTTGGTTTTTATTCATGCCATCTCAGAGATTCATTCATGCCTGATTGCAGATCTAGGGTTTTCATTCCGCCATGGGTTTTTGACATTCAGGTGAGGATTTCTGGTTTTCGAGTTTTTGGTGGGGCCGGAGTGGACGAGTGGTGGTAAACGGCGATGATATTTAGGGTTTCTTGTTTTTGAGTTTTTGCGATGGTTTTTGAGATTTCCGGCGACGGTTCTAGTGTTTGATCTTGATCTGTGTTCACATGGTGGTGATTTCCGACGAGGGTATGTGTTCAAATGGCTGTGTGGTGTTCGCCGGAGGAAGAGAGACAGTGTGTGAGATGGTGCGGCGGGGGTAGTGCGCCGGTGGTAGAATGAAACAAGGAGTGGTGGTGGGCCGGTGGTGGAGTAATAAGAACAGAGATTCAGATTTTTATTCTTAAAAAAAGAGAATAAATATTATCTAATATTAAAAATCAATTAAAAATAAAAAATAGATAAAAAGACTTAAATGCCCTCTTGACCATTTGATTTAATGGTATTGACTAACAGAATCCGTCAGAAAGGATTGTTTTTGTAATAAAATGGTAGTTTAAGGACGAAATTTGCAACTTTTTCAAAAAAAAGGACTAAACTTGCAATTTGTGGTTAGTTAAAGGACCATTTATGAAATTAACTCTACTTTTAATGGACATCTAAGGGGGAGTGTTATGAATATATATATATGGTTTGTTGGGAGGTCATTGTTGGTGCGTGGTTTATGTTTCTGCGGGGATGTCACTAAACTGAGTGAAGACGAGTACCCTTTGGCTCCCTTTGCACGTGTTAATGGGATAACTAGTTGTTTAGCTGTCTACCTGAAGAGTGTTCATGTGGATGATGAATATGTTATAGAGTTCTTTTTGCCAAAACATTGTGAAAATGAAACAGACCTCCAAAGCTTGGTGAAAACAATGAAGCAGCAGATTAAAAATGCGTCTAGGTTGCAATTAGGTGTTATGTCGCCTCCCCAAGTCATAGGAGGAGTTCCTTTTAATTGGGACTTCGAATCTCCACCTTTGACCGAAGAAGTAAAGCTACTACCAGAATTGGAAAATCAGCAACCGTTGGTAGAGAATGAACAAAGTAATGTTGATGTTACAGTCTCGAAGAACCAAAGTGAAGCTGCTTATGTGGAGCCTTATATGGAGGAGGATAGATCGGAAAACGAGCCATCTAACTCTGCTGCTGCAGGGACAAGCCACAGTGTTGTTCCTTGTTTGGAGGTAGGGATTGAAGATTTTGATATTAATTCTTCTAAAAAGAGAAGAAAATATACTGATAAGACTAATGAACCAAGAAGAAAAAGGAAAAGAGCCGACAGATCAATTAGTTTGGAGGAAATCAGAAAACATTATGGAAAGACAATGGAGGAAGCTGCGGATAGTCTTCATGGTAAGTTCATATCTTGTTGTTGATGTCTAGAGGTGGCAATTAATCCCTTTACATAACTAAACTTCTATTGCAATCAATTCCACATTTCATAGTAGTAACAAGCATAAGAAACAATTAAAAGAAAAGGTCTCCTGTACGCAATATCAGGGTTGCATTGACCAAAGGACTAAGCACCAGAAACTGCCAAACTGGCCACACAATTCATTCATGATTTAAAAGATTATCTATCCCTTTACGCATATTGGAAAGATGCACAAATTTCAAGCACACAAAATTTACCCCCACATAAAATAACTAAATAAGAGACCATCTATATAACGGTAACTGAAATTCAAACCCACAACTTGGTTGTAAGCTGTTACTACCTTGAAGACGTAACCAAGGGGAAACAATACCATCATAATCGATCAATACAAAATTGCAGTAGCATTGCCAATTCCATCAACACTATAAGGACTTAATGTTCTCGTCTAAGTGTGGAGCAACAAAGAATTTGTTTCAACTTCAAGCAGGAGAAACACCAGTTAAGTAGTAAATACAAGTAGAACCCTAAAATCGATCAATGCACATGGATTTTAACACAAACATCAATTATCATAGATATCAGAGGCATTACTCTACAAACCTACAGTGAATTCTTAACGAGTCGGCTGTGGAAGTTGAGTCGGTTGCGGTTGAGACGGTGACTGTAGCGGGGGCGTTGAGTCGGGATAGATGAAACACTGGTGAGTGACCGATGGCAAGGAAACAAGAACTTTTAAATGAGAGATATCGAAGTTCCAAAGAAGGAAGACTTTAACATTCAGATGAGAGAGGTTAGACGACTGCATTTGTTCCCCACTAAAATGGACCTGTTCTTTTTCTGTCTGCCGAAATAGACCCGTTAAATTTAAAAACTCTTTTATCTTTGAACCAATTTAACCCTTTTATAAAAGAAAGTCCAGCCCAAATAGACCCATATGTCCGAATTAATTGCCCAAATAAACCCAAGTTTAAGTACGTGGGTCAGATTTGCCAGGTCTAGTTAGGAGTTAGTTCAGCTGATTTTCACTGCAGTGTAGTAGCTGTTTGGGCATACGCTGATGCTGTTTGGTATAGATGGTGTCATTCTTATAAATGGTCTTGGTCTGCTTCAAATGGGTCGTGGATCTGCTGTAACGGGGTAATGGGTCTGTTGCATTTTGGTTCATGGGTTTGACTGAAAAAATCTGTTTTGCTTCATTTGATTCACGAGCTGTTAGAAGGGTCCTTCTTTTTGCTAGTTTGTTAGTTTTCAAGCTAGTTTGAGCTGTTTTGTGTTCCTCTCGTTTTAGGCAGAGAGAGATACTTGTGGCAGAGGAAAAGATACGACTCTTTTTTATTAAACAAGAGCTTTTTAGTAATTTACCTATCAATCAATGTACAGATAATGTTTTTTATTTTAAATGATTTAATTATAATTAAATTATTTATTTGGATAGATACGAGAATTTAGAGGTTTTAGAAAGATATAGATGTAACTCTAAATTTTACCAGGACATAGATGTCTGTGTGTCTGTGTTTGATTTGGGTGTGTTAGTGACTTCGTGTGTCTGTCTTTGATTTGGGTGGGGTTTGGATTATATCTGATTTGGTGGTTTGAAGGTGGTTCGATTTGGGGGTTCAAAGGTATTTGGGGTTTGATGGTGGCCTGACCAGTGAAGGTGGTCGTTGTGGGCAGTGGTGTTGGTGGATAATAATAATAATAATAAACGATGATGATGATGATGGTCGAACCAGTAACACGTAAGAAAAAGGACAAAACTATTGCAAAAAAAGAAGGGTGAAAAAAGGTCAAGGTGTTAAAACACTTTGTCAGCAAAACTTTAGGACGTGGATAAAAGTTTGTGGGTTAAGCCAATAAGAGAGTAAAGTTGGAGGATTAAACCACAATTTTAGGTATTAATTATATTATATAGATAATACAGTTACAATCTTATGTTTTTCCCTTTCCTTCTTTTTCCCTTTTGTTACAGAAGTTGTGTGCTAAATGAAAATAGGTTTAGGTTGGACTTTTTGGCCAATCCATGTATGAGGAAGGGTTCAAGTTTCTTAAATTTCTGTGGTTGACTAGTCCTCAAAACACCCTTATTGAAACCCAATCGCCCAACATGTTAAGTTTGCTACTTGTATGACATCTATTTTTATGTGCTTTTCTTCTAAGAATCTCTCTTTTTCACCTTGTATGATGTATGTAGTTAGCAGATCTACATTGAAACGCGTTTGCAGGAGTTTTGGTATACCTAGGTGGCCGTATAGCAGGACTCCCAATGAGAGTGATTCCCTTCTGAAGCCGGATCAAACAGATGTCATCAGTGCATCTGAAAACACCCTTGCGCTGGTTTTCGGGCCTTCTGATGAGTCGTTAGGTACAACAAATATAACCAATGATTCTGCAAGTCTTACCAAACATGATAAGCACAGTTGCACACTTGTTCTCCACCGAAAGGAACAAACAAATTTGCCTGATGGATGTGCAGAGCCCAAAACAACTATTGCAGAAAAGGGTACCAAGAATATAGAAGGAAACACATTGGAAAATTTGACGATTAAAGCAACATACAGAGAAAATACTATAAAGTTTCCGTTCAGTCTTTCAGATGAATTGGTAAAGCTGGAGGAGCTGGTTGCAACAAGGTTTCAGCTTACCCTTGGAAGCTTTAGCCTCAAATATGAAGACGAAGATCGCGACATGATATTGATTGCTTGTCATGACGACTTAATTGGATCATTGGCTGCTTTTAAACAACCAGTGATCAGACTGTTGGTTTCGCCGGTGGTTCATCAGATCTGCAATAGCATTGAAACTTAAAGATGATGCATGTAAATTTTTTTGTGTGTGTTAAAAATAGATTGAGGTAC
The DNA here is from genome assembly GCA_032274825.1 of Drosophyllum lusitanicum. Classification (NCBI taxonomy): domain Eukaryota; kingdom Viridiplantae; phylum Streptophyta; class Magnoliopsida; order Caryophyllales; family Drosophyllaceae; genus Drosophyllum; species Drosophyllum lusitanicum. Next base: position 16,800 of record JAUEJL010079579.1, read on the forward strand.
TCAAAATATGGTTACATCAGTCAGCTTTGCAGAAGGTTAATATGGTTCATCAGTCTGCACAAATGATTGAACAACTTGAATTGTTGCTATTAGCTTGTAGTTGTATATTTGCATAACATGACCCAGCCATCTACTCAATGTGTGTATGTGGTTTTGTTTATACCAATTTCAGCAAAAACAGATGGGGGAGAAAAAAACCCAACCTGATTGAGAAACCCGAGGCCAGAGATTATTTGATCAGAGAAGCATTTACTGGGTTATTGTGGCGGGGAATCGGGGATCAGCGATTAGTTTCAGGTTTCTTGCTTATTCATAGAACCTAAACAACAAACCTGGTGATGACACGTGGCATTAAGAATAACGGTAAAACTGGAAAAAGAATTACAAATTAATACCCAAGCCCCTCTCCCTCATTCAACCTCCAAACTTCCATTTTTTTTTTAAAATCCTACTAAACATCGAAATGGTCATAATATATTCATGTTTAAGAATTTTAGCAAAAAAAAATATACTAATAGATTCAGTTTTTTATCCTCTTTAATTCAAGACCAAGATTGAAATGTTTTCTAATTTTTTTTTTTACGAAAATGCAAATTGTTTGACGAAAATGCAAATGCTGCCGAAAATTAAAAAAATAACAAATAACAAAAATGCAAATCATTTGACGAAAATGCAAAATGCAAATGCAACGAACATAAAAAAGATAACAAAAATGCAAATAGCCGAAAATGTAAATAATATTAAGTCATTAACATGCAAATAACCCAATGATTTGTATTTTGGTTATCATTTTGCATTTTCGGGAGGAGGAGCCATAAAGAGGATTTCCATATTTGCCCATAATTATGCAGTTACCTTATATAATTTTCATATAATTTACAAAATTGTCACCTTCAAATCTAAACCATTAATTTAGATGATCCAATGGTCCAGATTTGTTCTTTAGGTTCGATGATTAAGACTAAGTTCTATATTGATCCTATTTTTTTCAAAGTCCAATCGAAGAGCACCTCTCCCTCCATCTAATTAACTTTCTTGTTCTTCATTAAAGTCATGTATTTGTTGAACTAATTTATAAATCATCTTTATATATATATATAGGGGTAGGCTATTATAAGAGGTGAATTAAGGAGAGATGGAAAAGAGGTGAATCTTAACCGTTGGATGCATCAAATCTGGTAGTTACAAAAATTATTTATTTTTAATAATTATTTAATTCAGAAATGGTAGTTAGGGATATATTAACTTTTAATCATTTATTCAACTCCTAAAATCACTCCTAATTCACGTTGACCATTAAATTCACGATTGATATTCTGGCAAACAGATGCATATTGAATTGATGCACACACATATATTGCAAATCTTATTCATGTATTACAAACAAATTATGAGAGCCAATTTAATTTATAGGCAATAGTTACAACACACATATCTCACCTTGATGCACACAACGTTCTACAATATGATGCACATTTGAACAAAAATACAAACAAAATCCTAAATTAACACAAAAAATAGCAAGAACTTAAATAACCTAAAACCAAATATTTGATGCACAATTTGGGTCATCAAGTATTTGATGCACAACATGTTTGATTCACTATATAATGATACAGATGACTACATTAACCGATACAAGAACCAATGAATCTGATGAATAAACTGAAATTGAAACATTAAATCATTGTATATTGACACTTGATGAACAAAATTAAGGGCTATAGAAAATCTAATACAAAGAATTAGCTACAAGAAAAACTTAATGATCAAATTTACAGAGAATTGATGCACAAAAGCCAAACTCACTCGTAATAATGAATCGTGGAAACTGATACGAGAATGAATCTGCCTTCGTCCTCACTCCAACGTAGATGTAGAATCAGAGTCAATATGTGTTATCTTAAAGAATCGATGGTAGTCAAGTGGAAGGAATGGAAGTCGACGACTAGAGGGGTGGCGATTGCTGGGCTATTACGTGACAAGAACATGAAGCGACGGCTGTTGGGTGGTCGGGAAGGATTCTCGGGATAGTCACGAACAAGTGTTGGATGGTCGCCGACGATTACGAGGCGGCGGGGAGTGGCTGGTTATTATGAGGGATTCGTTATTGTGAGGTGGTAGGCGACGCTACTATGTGCTATTCGTTGGCCGGGAAAGGATTCTCAAGAGAAAGACAACAATAGAAATACTTTAATGGAGAGATCTTTGATTTTAAATTAGTTGGAGATGCCAGTGATTTTCGATGGACAGGGAGAGAAAATTTTAAAGATTACCTAAACTAACCCTAAACCATTTATGCCAGGTGCCAACCATTGAATGCCTTTCTCCCCTCTCTCCTTAACTCCCATCTCACTTGAACCCAATCCTATATATATATACACACTAGCATAGTATCCGTGTAATACTACGGTTAGAAATAATTAATGCTCGATCCGTTTTTTATAATGTAAGGCTATTATATTCATGCATTACGATAATATCGAACAATTTCCTTCACAACATATCTATTTTCTTTCTCTTTTTTCCATTTCTTTTATTTTTCTTTTCTTTATAACTCTTTTATTAGTTTTTAAAATAAATTTTTAGAAAATAAAATGAGAAATAAAAAGATTATTAAACATACTATAAATTAAATCTTTTGTTTTGATTATACGAGTCATTTAAAAAATCCGAAAATGTCTATAAATTTAAGTTATATGCTATAGGTTTACGAGTTTTAGCTATACGTATTTTCTAATACTTATATTAAAATATGTGTTGTATGATAAAATATTTAGAATGATTATTTTTATAAAGATCCTTTTTATTTAATTTTTAATTTGTATTTAATATCATATAATTTATTATGGAAGGTTTAGTTATAAAAATGGTATTTAAGAATCTAATTAACTCCATATAATGATTTCATTATATAGGTTTAAATAAGGGATAAATTAGTAATTTTAAATTACTTAAAAATTAAGATATTATAATGAACTAAATGCTTTATAATATACTAGCATGATACCCGCGCACTGCGGCGGCAACGAATAATTTCTACTCGTTAACATGTCCGTTTTCAAGACATAGGGAATATGGTATTCATGTAATACGGTAACAACAAATAATTTTCATTTAGTAACATGTCTATTTTCTTTATCCTTTTTCTATTTTCTTTACTTTTTTGTTCTCCATAATTGAAAAAAAAAAGTTATGAAAATTTTTCAATAATTAAGTTACTTTGTATTGGCTTTGACTTTAAAAAAAATTTGTATTGACTTTGATTTTCTTAAATATGTAAAGTTTAGTTATTAAAATGGAATATAAAAATCTTATTAACTATATCTAATAGTTACTCAATTTAGTTTATACGAGAGTAATTTAGTAATTTCAAAACACTTAAAATTTAAGAGTTTTAAGAAAAAACAGCCCCTGGACTTCTTTCACTTTCGTTTTGACAATTCTAGCCCCTCTAGTTTTATAAATACCTCTAATCTTTTATAACACTTATTCTTAAAAACTTTTGAACTTTGGGGCGTTACAATGTAACTTTCTTTGAGAAATTTTTCATAGAAAGGATCGACTAACCAACAACTTAATCAAATAAACTTAAATAAAACCGCTCTTTGGCAACGGCGCAAAAAACTTGTTGTGCGTGAATTAGATCAGGTTTTATATTTATAAATTAGAATCACCAAAATACTGACTACAACACAAATAGACAAGTGTAACTAATCGTATCGCAGTATAGTTCCGGTAATACCGAGTGTCGAGCACTTGGGGAACGAGTATGATTTCAGATTTAAAAAATTTAATTATTAATTAGTCTAAAGAAAACGATTAAATAGGGAATTTGGGAATAAATTTAAGAATGCGATGTAATATTAATTACACAAAAGAGAAAATAATCCAAAAGTAAGATAAAGCTGAGAGCACAGAATGAGCTTAGAATAAATTTATAGATTTCACGTTTCTTACGCATCGTGTTGCGACCGGGTTTCTGTCTTTTTTGGATTAGGACACCCGTCGCGTCGCGATCATGCGTTTTCAATCATTGACCATAAAAGTGATTTTGTAGCCCTCTGAGTCTAGTTTTCATGGCCGCTTGAATCACCTCAATCCGAGTTTGTATGTGTGAGATATGATCAAAATGGTAGAGGTGTGTCAGAGCTGACAACTTTTCTCATTTTCTTCGGTTTTTGCTCAAAATTTTTCATCATCCGTGTTTTTGACCTAAAATACAACAATTTAAGATATTAAGTATCTTTTGACTTATTCATGAACAATATCAAGCTAAAATAAAATAGATATCGCTTAAAATATATATCTAAATATGGCAATATCATCGTTTTGTACCACTGACTCACGGTTTTGTTTCTGGTATGGAACACTTGCTCCATCCAAAAAGTCTCGTGCTAGGAGAGGTATCCACACCCTTATAAGAGATGTTTTGTTCACCTCTCCACAGATGTGGGACGGATGTTACATAGCTAGTGTGATATACACATGTGCACCTATCTACACTTGTGCTGGAAAAAATCTAGTGTACTGTGCACATGTTATCTTTCTCTCTCCCTACATGACCTTGACCATTGGAATTAAAAAACACTACTGATTTATGAGATTCAAAGGTACAATCGATATCGGTATTATCATCTTCTTCACCATCAAAAGTTATTCTTTTTGTTATATTCTTGTGTTTGTTCATGTATTTTGATGTGAGTTTTGATTTCTTGTAGTCGTTTTGTTGGGTTTTTGATTTAATATAAAAACTCATTAAACTTATAAAACATGAAACCTGATCTAGTTTATCTCAAATACTAACAAAAGAAACCTACAAAGAAGGTTATAGAATTTTACCTTGGATGCCAAAGCTTAGTCTACCCATGATGACGCCTCATGAGATCGATTGTTAAATATTTAACGAAGAAATCGAAACCCAAAGCCTGGTGAGAAGCTCTATATACAGACTTTTGAGAGGGGTAGAGAAAAAGCGTATAACCTAATTATGAGGCTTTGATCCATGTTTATACTATTAGAAAATCCTAGGATAACCTTTATTTTATCAATTTGGGATTAATTCAAACTCTAATTTAAACTTAAAATTATATATAAACATGAAGAGATAATCACCATATCTATTTATCCATTTATATGTTTTAAACACCTTGGGCTGATTTTATATATAAATATATATAATTTTGGACCAAATGAATATATAAGTATTATCTGAAAATTTAAATGATTTAATCCAAAATCATTTATTTGATCTTCGAATTTTATAAATTAAAACAATTTAAAAATAACTAGATTAATCATATTTACTTACTACACTAATAAATTAGTTTATAGACCCATTTACGCATAACAAAATCAAATACAAAACACGTTTCAAATACATAAATATGTAATTTTGTAACCAATAGGGAGCTATATTTTCTTATGTGGAATATGAATTTAGATATATGACTAAAGAAATTCTATAAAAATATGGAATCACTTGAACTGGAAGATTAATTTTTCAGTGTTGTTAATGTACATACCACTTACCATAAAACACTATTGATGTGTGTAAATTAGATCTGGTTTTATATTTATAAAATGAAATCACCGATACTACTGACTATCACACAACTAGGCAAGTGTACGTAATCATATTATAGTATAGTATTGTGTAACACCCAATTTTTTTTCCTAAATATACTTGCAACTTTTCATAAAGAGTATAATGATTAAATCATAATAATAGTAGTGATAACACCTGCCCTACACACGGGATTAACGATTTCAAATCAAACAAAAGCACTTAATTTAGTAATTGAAAATATTCTTAATAATCAGAGTTTATAAGAGTGTTATTGAGGAAATGTAGTTGTCACGCTAGGGCATTCCCGTTGTCAACTCGAGATGGTCCCGAAAGATTTCAACAAACATGGGTTAAGCACAAAGTTTAGTGAGCACACTACACTCATATATTATATCAAATAACATATTCATCATATAATACACATCACATCAAGTATGCCACACAGGCGGGGTGGCCGTCTGCCAATGAGCCATCTGCTCTAGTTGCCACACTGGCGGAGTGAGCCATCTGCTCGGGTAAGCATCACATATACACATGAACACATATCACCATATAAGATATAAGTTAGTGAAACATACCGGATCAGCAACACAACGTAACAGTATTTATGGGAGTTGTAGGGTTAACAATTGACAGCAAGAACCTACAAACATGTTCTATTATGTTAATATTGAGTACAAGATCATCATTTATAACACCTTAATACTAAGTTTGTGATTAAGCCTTGTTTTAGGAAAATTACAATTCACTCCATATTCTAATTTGTAATTGAGACCCCCACCCTCAATTTGCTATTTGGCTCAAAAGTACTGATTTGCGATTGGTACAAAATTGTCAATTTGCGATTCAAGTGTTTCAACTGGTTTGTGATTCAGCTAGCAAACTAATTTTTCGATTCCATACAAGGAATCTGATTTGTGATTCCATCCACATCATTAATTTGTGATTCAACTCAATAAACCAATTTGTGGTTCCACCTGTATAACTAATTTGTGATTCGGGGATTGGTGATTCCATTTGTATAACTAATTTTGGATTCAACTTTATAACTCTAATTTGTGATCCATTTTAAATGTTAGTTTTCAATTTGTGATCCCCTTAGGTATTAACTGATTTGCAATTACTAACAAGCACTAGTTTGCGATTGGGGAATCCCAAATGGACTCAACCCAATTGGTAATTGTGTTTTGCAATCCCCTTTAGGCAACTAATTTGCGATTGAGTCTTTATAGGATATTTGCAATTCTCCTTAGAGTCTAATTTGCAATTCATGTCAAACTCAAGAACATTTGTAATCGACAAAACTCAGTCGACAACTTCAAATCTAATCTCCGTTAATACTTTATTGTTTTGAATGATTTTAGATCCTATGGATTCCCATTTCCACCATAATCGATCCTTATTAGTTAATTTTATTTTCAATGAGCAAAACATGATTAAATACTCAAAATGGTTCTCGGCCATAGGTGTTCATTCGAACAACAAGAAATCACAGAAAACTTGACTAAACGTCAATCAATCGGTGCAGAAACTATATGTAAACAACCACAATGAGTAAGAGATTATTACGCGATGATTCCATTGTTGTTTGTGTGCAAGAAAATGGCAACTTAGGCACCCTTCTTCTCCTTCTCGGTAGTAAGTATTGCACACACACACACACACACACACAACACCTTTACTCTCCATTTGGCAATTATAGAAAACCAAATCTAGGGTATTGTGGCCTAAAGGGGTATTTATACCCTCCTCTTGTATAATACCTAGTCCAAACACCCTCTAAATCTTTACTCGTACCTAATCCTAATAACCAAACAATAGAATAATCACAAAGATCCTCTTTATAATAATAGTAAATCATAATAATAATAATGATACATTTTATTAAATTGTAATTTACATTAAAAACGGATATTATAACTCTACTCCACTTAGACTCGATTTCGTCCTCGAAATCAGTGTTCAAATAATCTAGGGTAGTACTTCCTCATTTCTGTCTCTAGTTCTCACGTCCACTCCGAGCCTTTACGATGCTCCAATTGTACTTTCACCATTTCGATTTGCTTATTCCGTAGAACCTTTGTTTTTCGGTTTAAAGCAGCGACAGGCTTCTTTATATTGTTCAAATTTTCGTCAACCTCAATATCTTCTAATGACAAAAGGTAGATTCGTCAGCTAAATACTTTATCATATGTGACACATTGAACGTGTTATGAATTTTTAACAACTCCTCTGGTAGTTCAAAGCGGTAAGCCACTTTGCCCACACGTGCAATAACTTTGAACGGACCAATGAGCCTAGGGTTTAACTTACCCTGTTTCCGGAAACGAATGATTTCTTTCCATAGTGATACTTTCAATAACCCAAAGTCTCCCACTTGAAATTCCAGATCCGAGCATCTCTTGTTTGCGTAACTCTTTTGTCTACTCTGAGCAGCCCGTAACCTCTCACGAATCTTCTGTATGTTTTCCGTTGTTTTTTGCACTATCTCGGTACTCCAAGCTCTCTTTGCCCAATCTCGCCCCAACAAACAGATGTCCTACACTGAGCATCAAACACTGATTCTTTTTGCCAGCCGCCTAAGACTTGGGCTCCACACAAGAAAATAAATATCAACCTACTTTTAAACATCAAGCTCTTTCATCAATTCTATTTTTCTTTCACGTATCAATTCCATTTTTATGCACGTAAATTACCCATTTCTTAACGCTTTCTTCACTACTTAGCATCAAAGCCGTATTCTTGATAACTTAACATTTAAACGTCAATTAGATTATAATTTAACTTGAAAAACTTAGATATTGTTAGAAAAATTAGTATATTTTATTTTCGCTAAAATACCAAATTCAATGAGATAATAATCTATCGACTAAAATTAGTACCGACTAAGCAAACATTCGTTGAGTAAAACAACCATAGACAAAAAATAGGATTGGGTATGCAATAACTGAAAAACTGCATCCATTAAATTTGCTTCACATCTGAAGACATAATTCAACTTTATAAAACCATAAAACACCATTTGCGTATAGATTTATATTTCTGAAATAAGGAGGAGAGAAGTTAATAAGATTTTAGAAATTCTGTTGATATGAGTGGATAATTGTGTTTATGTGGGAATACATTTTACATGAATGAAAAGTTATGATAAATTAGAAGAGAGAGTAGAATGGTTAAAAATTGAGTGGATGAAATTAATTTAAATAGAATGAAACGTCAATATGTTGTTTTGATTAATTTTAAAAACTCTTAAAGCCAAGAAGAAGAGAAAATGTTAAATGATTTATATACTAGTATAAAATAGCAACCGAGGAAGTTTATTCATATTTGCTATCTTTTAGCTAAAACCATGATCCTGCTGCACTTGGTGTTTAAATATTAGGAACGAGGCGCAGTAGCTCGTGCGTTGCGACAGGATAAAATATAAAAATCGTATTATGATAAAATTTATATCAATATAGATAAAAATAAAATCTATACTATATTATAAAGCATTTAAGCCTTTTACTTAAACTCTTAAATTTTAAGTGTTTTAAAATTACTAAATTACCCCTCATATAAACTAAATTGAATAACTATTAGATATAGTTAATAAGGTTCTTATATTTTATTTTAATAACTAAACTTTTACATAGTTAAGAAAATCAAAGTCAATACAACTTTTTTCCGATTGAATTTATATAAAAATGTAGATTGAAATAAGATGGTCATAAATATATATACATATTCATATTTATATTAGACGTTATACGTTAAAAGTTATAAAAGAAGAATAAAAACATATAAATTAATTATCTGAATATAATAGTAATAAAATTTGGAACTAATAATGACATATTTGAACAATAGTTGCATGAAAGGGAAAAAAAGAGTAAATGTCGCATATATGAAAGCCTGAATGAAAAAAAAAGAGTAAAAATGCTTTACCGAGGTTCAAAATGAATGGTTAAGATTGGTTTATCGCGATTCTCACTCTAATATTGGTTCTCAACGAAACCTTCCCTATATATATATATATATAAAACAAATAGTATATGTAAAAAGTTATATAAGAAAACCATGTATATGTAAAATAAATTGTTTAAATAGAATAAAAAAGGAATTCTGCAAAGCTAGAAATAAAAACTTAACTTAAAATGCAAAGGGGTTGTGTGTTTTAGGCCACAATAAAAAAATTTGGAAACTATGCATTTGCCAAGGTTAGAACTTGAGTATTGTAGGTAACTAAAAATGGGTTTGCCACTCCATGTATTTGCATATATGTTAATTTTGTCCTTTCAATATGTATATAAATATGAGATTTCATTATAAGATAAAAAAACTCCTGTAAAATGTTATATACGAGTTAATTCAAACCCGTGTGTTATAGCGGGAAATAAAAAATAAGAATAGATTAAACATAAAAACTAACATTTAAACATAAATATGTAGAATTGTGGAAAAAATAAAATATTGGGATTGAAAATATAGAGAAACTTTATTTTAAAGAATTCTTATGTACTCACCCTATCTAATTCAAAATCAAATAATTTTAAATTCTATTTTATCCTTTTAGAAACTTCAGATAAAAATTTTAATTTTTTGTATCATGCCTAAAATAAGATTTTAATATTATTAATCAATATAACTAAAATAGAAGTTCACAAACAAAAAGAGAAAAGTTTAATAACTCTATTTTAATTATTTCCCCAAAAAAACATAGAAATTAAACTTCAAGTTTCTCTTATTTTTAAGAAAAATAAAACTTAACTAAGAAAAAATGGCATTACAGTTAAACTCTGGACAATAAAAAACCAAAAAATATGCTAATTTTTTATGTAGATCTATCAAAATATAAGTTTGTAAACAACTTATTTTTATGTATATTTCGATATAAATTTTAAAATAATATCATAACTAAAAAACAAATGAATATTTTAGTATTACAATTTTGAAATTTATATATTTCAAATAAATATCATATTACAATAAATATATATTCATATTTACTTCGAACATTAAATATTAAAATTTGAAAGAGATAAAAATATAAAATATAAGGTTGATTATTTACATAATGTTATGGATAATTATGGAATAGATGTCCTTATCCCCTAATATTAGATAAGATATGTTAGAGATATGTATTATCCT